>JAGKTI010004324.1:11428-29842 GCA_018397915.1 Birgus latro
GAAGAGCAGGAAGGCGAACAAGGAGAGATTGAGAGAAAGAGAGAGAGAGAGAGAGAGAGAGAGAGAGAGAGAGAGGGGTGAGCATATGACAGTTTAGTATGCCTGGGTAACGAATATGTATGGGAAGTGGTGTGTTAGTCGTAGTACGCAGGTGTTAAATAATGGTCATAACCTTACATAAAAATGTGGACACTGTTATTCGCATTCGACGCCAACTGGTATGTTTAAACAAAGTGTGGATTCTCCACGTGTGAGATGCCTTAAGCTATCTATGAATGCCAAAATTACTGTGATAAAATGTGAACTGCCAGAAACGTGTTCACATTAGTTCTCAGATACGAGAAATACAACGATATAAACCAGTCTTCTTGGACACTCAGGTTTGCCAATCTCAGCACCATGCTACACTTTTGATTCAACATTCAGACAAAATGTGGAATCCATATGTGGAGCGAGGTGACTGCACGAATGTAAAATGGCACCATTCTTGTCTGAGCATACTGTTTCAATGAAACCGTATGAAATGTATTTATCGTGTAACGGTATAGTATTTATAGTATTTATCCATGAAATGAACCGTAACTCAAGAATGATTTCGCACAGATGAGTGACTTGCCTCACCTCTTCCCCATCAGACACAGTATTACAAGCACTGATTCACCGCGAGGCACAAGGCGTCTCGCCGGTGGGATGAGACCGGGAGGGTGGGGGATATTTCTTTACGAGTGACTAGACTTGTGCTTTTCATTTAACATTTCAGCGTTTGTTTTAGAGCAACTTTTAAAATAGTTTGGTTCTGGTAAAATTTTAAATTTTCAGAACAAATGTTTTCGATATGCTCATGATGTCTAAACTATGTTGTAGATTATCATAGCTGAATATGATCATCCCGAGGATGGGTGAGGTGCAAAACTAAAAACAGTCTCTAGAACACATGCACAATACCTGTAAAACTTAGGTATCTTAGTCTGATAAATGTCTGGCGTTGTCATCCATTACATTTAGGGTGTCCCAGGAAATTTTTGAGAACTGAATAGATTATTCTTGGATTAATTTTAAGCAAAAAATGGTATATCGTCTTGAATCCAAATCTCAGCCGTAAGGGAGCTGCAATTACTAATGATGTTTTGAGTGAAATGGTCTCCCTCACAATTACCTATAAGGTCATCAGTAATTAAAACTACGTAACGATTGAGAATTGGGCCCACGTTCAAAATAAATAGCATTATCACAAGATTTGCCCGTGAATATAACCCTGAAGTTTCTCAAGGCCCTCTAATCACCTTGTACAGCCTTTATGAAGCCAAAGGGTCTGTCTCCCTACATTCCTACAACCTCTTTGTCCAGGCTTTGGCATATGGCTGATGATGATGCGAGAACACGACGAGGAGTTGGTGCCCTTCACTGAGATGGACCTGCTCTCTCGTCCTCTCCTCCAGCCCCTCAGCACACTTGCCAGTAGGACCACGGTTCTCTTGTGGCCGCAGAGTCGGTACGTCTTCCAACAAAGGATCATATGAATGATTCAAAGCATATATCAGCACAATGACCTCAGTGTCGGCTTGTGTATACGGTATTAAGATTCATCTGTGCTTGACATTAGGATGAGTTACCTAAAGATATGCTGGATATAATCTTGTCGTGGGATAAATAGCACTGAAGGTTAATCTGTTATAACAGGAAGCCTTTCTCCCATTGTCTACTATTTTACCTTTCGATGCTTATTCCTTGTTTTTTGTAATGTACTTTCTAGAGGCATTAGAAAACGTTTTATTGCTTTCTTAAAAGAATCTGTCTGTGTGTGTGTGTGTGTGTGTGTGTGTGTGTGTGTGTGTGTGTGTGTGAAGGGAAGAGGGAGGCGGAGGTGGCCAGACAGTCCATCTAAATATGCTGCTCTTCATTTTCTTGCTATCTTTTTATTAATCCCCAGATTACTTGTAAAAAAGATTTTATTGCAACATTAAATTTTCTTAAACTAAATAGATCTGAATAACAGTGTGAAGGCTCAAAGCCTGTTGGCCTTAGCTGCTATTCTACAATATATTTCGTACCTTTATTCAGCCACCTTTTTTTTTTTTTCAACTTTTTAATCTATTATGTTATTCCAAAGCGATTCTCTCTATTATAGGTTCATCCAGGAGACAAGAGATGAGGAGTTCCCGCTTTACCCGAGGGAGTCGTGGCACAGATTTCTTTACAACAACCAGTTCAGCGACTCACTCACTTTTCTAGACATGTGGCTGTGGAAACTAATGAAGTATGGGGCGGCAGTTTTAAGAGTTTTCAGAGTTGTTTGTCTATTTCGTCTGTAAGACTTTCTTAAAAAAGTACGAAGCAGAAATTTTGTTATTAGGATCTTGATGTCATGTACCATAGGTTCCCAGCAAAGTATGTAACAGAAGATTTTAAAAATTTTAAAACATTTGATCTACATTATGTGGCTTCTTTAACTCGTTTTCATTTCAAAGAGTATTGGGAATATTAGTGTCTCCAACCCACCCATTATACAGTGGATTAAGATATAGTTTTGACAATAATTATTGATAACAAAAAAACTTTCTAACAAGAAAATACCACATCAACACTATGTTGTAATTTAATTATAAACAAGAGGCGGTGCCAAGGCACAGCGAACCCGTCCTCGGCAGTCATTTTAGTGCTGACGTACAAACACAACAGGCTATGCAGTCAAAGATGTCACATATCAAATTTGGAGTAAATCGTGTGAAAATTGACGATTTTATGCCCATTTGAAATTGTAGGCCCAACCCACGTGACATTGATCCCTTTACCGCTAACGGGGGGGGGGGGTGACCCCCCTGATGTAATGAGATTTGAAAGATGCACATTTAGGTTTTGGTTTCATGTCGATATGACGAATTCGAAAGAAGTTACGCCGAAAAAACGATTTTTGTCCGTCCTCTTTTTCTTTTTACACTTTTTGTGCCTACAGCCTGGGCTTTGGCCCAATTTGGCCCAAAAGTTAATCAGGTGATCTGAAGGTCATAGCCCATCATCCCTGTAATTTTAGTCAAAATCACACCGGTACTTTTCGCCTAAAGTTAACAGGCAAACAAACAGACAAACAAACAAACAAACAGACAAACCTACCGAAAACAATACCCCTCCCCGAGCCCCTTTCGGGGCGGGGAGGGGCAATGAAGTATAGCCGGGTGCAACACTTCCCCATTGCTGTATTACTAGTGAAGTGCAGAGTCTGACCTGATACTGGCCAGGTGGCAGCACACACCACACCCCACCACAGACGCAGGCGCAATGGAGACTCTTAGCCTTCCCACACTCTTAGATTTGTTTCCTGTAGCAACACCCAGTATATATAATAAGGCAGCTTGAAAGCACTCGAAGAGCGCATACTTCCGCCAAGGCCATTGCAGGATCCGGATCAGGATCAGGATCCAGCCTCCAAATTTATTCAATTTTTTCTTGGCCCATGGCTCCCCCTTCCACATAATTTCATGGAATTCATTGAGAACTTTTGGAGATATCGTGTGGACAAAAAACAAAAAATTACTGGATCCGAATCATCATCCGGATCAACACCAAAATATAATGGATTGTTCCTTGGATCATATCCTACTCCTTCATTTTTTTTTTTTTTAATAGAATATCTGTTCATAACTTTTTGAGTAATACTACCACCAGACAGACCAACGCCGGCAAAAACATAACCTCCTTGGTGGAGGTAATTACGTTCACTTCAGAGCAGAAGTTGGTCGATGATGGTGTGAAAGATGATGATAATGATGATGATGATACTAACACAGGGGCACGGGTGCGTGGTACTGGGACTCCACTCTGCCTCTCAACCTGGCCAACCTGAGGGAGTGTCAAAGGCTCAACCAGGCAGGACTCAAACACTTCCCCGTCTACAAAGGTGAGTGGCAGACCGACGCATGGGTGAGCACAGAAACCTTCTGCAGCAGCACTAATGTTGCAGATGTCATGAAAAAATGTTAAGATTGTTAGGTCTGTGAGATGAAGCCTGTATTCTGGGGGCTTGAGTGAGGAGTAGATGGCTGTCTGGAGCAATCTGGGGGGCAGGCTGATGATAGTTCACCAATTTTGTACTTTTTTTATCCTTGTTCTTGCGTCCTGCCTCACTCCATCTTCAGGTGTGAAAGAGGTTGAAGAAAATGAAATATGAAATACTCTTCTTCTTCTTCTTCTTATCATTATTATTATTATTATCATCATCATCATCATCATCATCATCATCATCACCATCACTACCAGCACCAGTACGCATAAACTTCCAAAATTCACGAAATCCCGTCTTTCAGTGTCATTTCCCTCTGATCAGACCGCTGGTGGAACTGCGCGGACCGCCTCCACACCTCGTACGAGACGGTCAGCGTGGAGATCCTGATGCTGCTGAACCTGCTGTGCAATGAGTACCTCGAGGCGGGCCAGGAGTACTGCTGCTCTGGAGGAGGAGGATGGAGATACGGGATAGGACTGACCACTTCACCCATATGAATTATTGTTATTGTTATTATTATTATCTTATTATCGTTGTTGTTGTTGTTGTTATGACGACGATAATGATGATGATGATGATGATGATGATGACGATTTACTTAACCGACTGAGTACGAAGGTGCCTCGAAATATGAAGAAAACTCTGCAAATGGCCAAAATGATATATTGTATGGGCTCAATATTTTTCCTTTTTGTGTTTTTTGGGTCCTGCCTTCCCCATTTACAAGTATGATCGGTGCTGGAGAGGGACGCTTTCATATAGTGGTGATGATACGATGCCGCAGTGCAGATGCCCAGTCATACAAACGCCCCTCAGTTGCCTCCCTATCCCCAAAAGGAGGATGGTGGACTCCGGGGTAAGGGCAACTTTGGCCTACAGTCCTCCGGGTTCACATTCATTTTAGCCTGGAGTTGAGACTACTACTACAACTATTACTACTACTACTACTTTTACTACTATTACTGCTACACAGTGATAATAATTAATTTAATAATGATAACGAAGATGATGCGCTGATGACGATGGCTTCAAATATTAATTATGATGGTATTATCAGGATAGTGACAAAAAGGGCTTCAGACGTCTAATACAATGATGACGTCGACGACAAAAACAATCGTGATAATACGTTGTGAAATGCCTTCCAAGAAACAACGCTTCACTTGCATGGAATTTTTGCAACTCTTTCCTCCTTGCAACTCGGACGCATCGCATTTCTAAGCATTTATCCCGTGTTTCCTGTTGCAAGCACACGCAGTCTCAGTACAAGCCAATAAGCAAAGTGCTAAGGTGTTTGGAGAAAGTTGGCGGTTCTATGTTAAATAAATCATCTGATATTAGCAAAGGGAAATATGGTACCAGAACGATACGTCCTTTCCAGGCTGAACAAAGTTGTCTGATATGAGGAATAAATTAGAAAAGTCGCCACCGCTGCGCTGAGGTTAATGGACAGCTTCTCGTTCTCAAGTCCTTTCCACCGGCATATCACTTTAATCATTGGACCAACACCACACTCCCTTCTCCCCTTCAGAATGAGGAATCTCTTCCATTCAAAATAATTTTTCTCTCAGCCGTAATGAATAAAATACTAAAGACTCGGTCGGGCTGAAAATCGGTCCAGTGAAAAATATGTCATAATGATGAAGGCAGTGAAAGAACGATTTAGAAATAAGGTAACAGTGGGAGAAGGGGAACTAAGTAGTGGAAATTCGTTCACCTTGTACATTCCTTGGGCTTAAGCGAGTTACAGTCATGAAGTACTACAGGACTGTGGATATCTGCACGTGTCTGTGTCGTGCCGCTGTGGTGCTTGTGGTAGTGGTGGTGGTGGGGCAACTGGAGCCACCATCCGTACCGAGCTGGACCACCACATCCTATGCACCAACCCGTTCATCTTCTATCGCCAGCAAGTCCTGCCGAGCCATGTTCACCGTGGACAAGGGGGGGCCAGAAGTCATCTGGGCATCAGGTGAGTTTAACCAAAAACTGTCACAACAATTATTAGTCTCCAATACGTCTGCCAAAGTGAAGGTGATTTGGTGGTATTGACAATTACGGGCAGATGGAATGTTGCAAGTCTGATACTCGTCTGGTAGCAATTTTCTCTCCCTTAAAATGAGTGAATTGGAGACTGTAGTCCTTTGATTTATCCCAGCAATGCCCAGGGTTGCTACGTGAAGCCCTGCTCTTAGGATCGGCTCGTAGCCGCGAAGTTCACGGGTCAAAATCTGGAGTTCCTCCCTTAATTGACTTTTGAAAATGTCTAAATCTGAGCCATTTAAGAGATGCTGGGCACAAATATGCTAAGCAATGGCCGAAGATTATTGCGAATAGAAATTTATGTACGGTATATTCTTTTCAGATTGAGCAAGCTATGTAAGAAAGGAGAGTAACTGCGTAGTTATTATTTTCAGTAATGATAGACGAAATACTCAGTCTCTCCAAAATGCTTGTATATTTCTGCCATCTGTTTAACAGTTAATTTAAGACTCAAAATGTCTTTCAAAACCTGTATATTAATTCAGAAATAATTAGTATTTTTTCCTTTCGAATTATCGCATAAGTAAAAATTATGAATCACGGTATGGATGGATGTCAATATGTTGGGTTTCAGTAATCTTTTGAGTTTATTATAAAAATAAAATAATATTGTTCCGATAAGTAATATTCCTATCCATGTATTTATTGTGTGCTGTAAAAAGAAACAAAGATTACTTAGGTTGTACAAAGAGGTCTGTTATTAATTTTTTCACCTTGACTTGTACCATATTTTTTGCTCTTTTTCAGTTTACTTCACGTAGCTCAGTGGCAGAAAATGACATGTGCCACGACTCTATATCCAATTTAAAGCACTTCTTCGTGACTTGCACAATATTATAATTTTTTGTTACAGTTCCGTATTTAAGATGGAGAGACGGCAAGTAAAGTAAACGTGAGTAAAAGTGAGAAGAGTATAATGTACAGTACAAGAGATATTGTGAAAGTAAATATTATCTAGTAAATAAAAAAAAAAGTTTCGGTTGAGGGTAATTTCTTTCTCCCGTCTTCACAGTGCGTGGGAAGGTCTTCGCTTTATTAACCCTTTAAGGACGAGAAGCCACACCGAAGCTAATATAAATGTCTACTGGTGACTAAAATATAGTACAGCAGCTAAAGTTTCTGGCGTTTTGAAAGGAGTAGTGGAGGGTATATTAACGCCTTAAACAGGAGGCTAAATAAGTAGGCTATAATGCTGATATTTCCCCTTCCCCCCCAATATAGTGAGGATATCTAGTTTGAAAATGTTGGTGGAGATGATTTTTAACCATCATTGCACAAGAGACTCCATCTTAGTTGCCAAGATGATTAAAAAATCTATGAGATCAAGAGGTCACTCCAGAGCTGCATAAAGTTGTCTCTTGGTTGCCGGAATAAAATTGTTTAGACTTTTGATTTGAAGGAAATAAATGAGAGTGTAATTTAAACCCTCAGACTACAGCACAAGAGGGGACACCTAAAGAGAATTGCCTGTTAATAATGATAAAAAAATAGTAAAAATTTCTCTTACTGTGAAATGGTTAAGACGGAATACTAGGCTGGTGACTGGTCAGGACTAAAGACCCTTTGCACCACCCCGTTCCCTGGACAAGTACAAAAGAACTATGCAGATGCAGAACAGTCTGGGCCGTAATATTGGGTCTCACTAAAGTCTACGGATGAGATGCGCCTCACGTCTGAAAACCATTAGACAGTAACTGACTGACAGGGCTTCTCAAAGAGATGAATGATTTAAAACCATTTTACCGCAATGATGATGTTTAAAGTGACGATAATATTGCTGACGAGACTATTCACAACCTGTCCTCTTTTCAGACGAGCCCTATTCCCGACTCAGTGACCAGCTACCAACCCTTCTGCTTGAATTAAAAAACAAGAACACTAAAGGCAACCTGAACGTCTCGCTGAATATATTTATGGGAACGAGACTCCAGTTCATGAATGGTACCGTGCCCTATCTACCATGCAAGGTGAGTGCTGGTATTGTAATTCAGTAGCAGAGTTTAGAGTGGGACTTGAGCTCTGAGGGAAAAATGTAAAAGAAACACTCAGATGTCGTTCTGCCATCTTGGAGCGAATGTAGAGTGAATGATTGAGTATTGATATAAAGCAACTTGGAAGAAGGAGGAGACGGAGACCGAGGACGACGAGGTGGAGGATAATGAGTAAATGGAGTTAGAGTCTGAGAGATTGACAAAGGGACCGTATGAGATTGAGTTGGATGGAATCATGAGAAATAGAATGGAAGTTCTGTTTCTTAATCTTGATTTCTGAAGATTCACTGTTCCCTTCATTATTTCTGAAGCTTCACGAATTTCTTGACTGTTTCTGAAGATTCCCTGTCCCCTTGATTATTAACGAAGCCTCACGAATGCCTTGACTGTTTCCTGAACTTCACTGTTCCTCTGTTTTTTACTGCTAAAGTCTCTGTTCCAAAAGCTTGACTGGAATAATTCACTGTTTTTGAAGCTTCACTGTAACCTCGAGCATTTCTGAAGGTTCACGGCACCCTTGACTGTTTCTGAAGCTCCACAATTCCTTTTGAAATAGATGCATTAGCTTACTGTTTCATTAGCTCCACTGTTACTTGGTTTGCATTGATTTGGTTGCTCCTTTGTTTCTGAAGCTTCACTGTTCCCATAAACTGGAAAAAAAAATGAATCCAGCTGAAGTCGGTGAGTGCAGAGCCGGAAAAGTGCGAAGAAAATCCGAAAATTTAACTGTACCTACAGGTCATAGTTGCTTTAATGGAGTCTTCCAGTTTATATCATGTTTTCCTCGATTTGTTATTTTCTTTCTGTTGATCAGATACAACTCTTTCTCTTAATGACTGGAGTTTTTAGTTTTGTTATTTATTTATTCATTTATTTATTTAAAAAAAATCACTTTGAGACTTGTGATTCGCAGACAAAGAGCTTGGGATATTTCGTGTTTCCATTTTCCTTGTGATTGTCTGTCTGTCTATCTGTCTATCTCTATCTACCTATCTATGTAACTATCTGTCTGTCTGTCTGTGTTTATCTGTATATCTCGCTTCATCTGTCAATCTATTTATATCGCTGGGTTGTTACAGTCTTAAATATGCTTAATTCACTGATGTGCCGTACATACGAAAGCATTCGGGGAACGTCGTGTTTTCTTTTTCTTTATGGATATATATCTATATATCTCTGTCTGTCTATCTGTCTGTAGCTTTGTTAATCAGATTTTTACGCATTCGTGTTCATAGATGTGCAGCGTACACGCAAGCAATCAGGATAAGTCGTGTTTCATTTTTCCTTACGAATATTTGTCTATCCATCTGTTAGTTATCTACTTTTCCTCAGATCAGGTCATTCAGTCCTGATGATGTTGGTGAGTGCAGCTCGGCCAGGTCAGCTCACGGGGCCCCCACCTGGATTGCCTTCGTCGGCGACTCCACCCAGAGACAGAAGATTCACACCTTTATCACCTTCCTCCCAAGCCACCTCCACTACACCTACTATCTTGGGGATACTGAGGTAGGTATACGCCACTTTTCATCATGATCATTGTCTTCGTCATCATTATCATCATCACTATTATCACCACCTGACTGTATAAGTGATATTAATGATGCTGAGGTATGTATACGCCACTTGACATAATCATCATTATCATCATAATCATCATCACTATTGTCGTCATCGTCGCCCTTTCTCCTCTTCATCATCACTACCTGTCACGTCAACTAGACTTATTATTTCGGCGATCTAGAACTTAGCAAATATTACAGTAACAAAACAAGCGTCTCTGCATACATCACCATCAACATCACGTACTATACCTGCTGCACCATCTCAGCCACACTTACCTGCCTCGGCGATACTGTGGTTGGTGGACGTTATCAGTATTGGTCCAGTGTCTCTATATCCATCGTCATGAGCATTAGCCTCCGTTACCTTCCTACAGCACCACAACTACACTTTTTTGGGGGGGGAGGGAAAGGGGGTGATTTTTACCTGAGCAAATACTGTGTTGTCAATGCTGTCCCAGTGTCCCTCCATCCACGAGTATCATCATTATCATCATCATAATTATCATCATCATCATTACTTCATATCCCACAAAATGACATGGACAGGAGGCACTCGGTAATTGGCTAAAGAACAATACATAGGTAGACAGGCAGAAAGGATCGAGAAATAGGAAAAGGGAAAAAAAAAAATCTACTAGAGAGCGCCTGGTGAACTGGGGAAAATACCCGTTCATTCACAATGCAAGCCTTCGAAATTCTCGTCTTCCTAATCTGGAAAACTGGAAGATTTACGTCATCAAGTTAACTTTTTCTGTACTTAAACAATTATTACTACTGGAAAGGATGGTGGAGAGGAACGCCTTAACGTAGTGGCACCGGCATAACTGAGAGGTTCACTTTCCTGGTTATTCAAATTTTCTTCCACTACTTCTCATTCCTCCCAAGGAAAGTTAAGCATGTAGTCCTTCCAATTTATTTGTGGGCTGCAAGATAATGATGGTGAATGTTATGATGATGATGATGATGATGGATGTAAGGAATTTGGATTGGCACTGAAAATGTTTGCTCACGTAAACTTCCCGAACAAAATAACAACAACAACAATTACCATTACTACTACTACTACTACTATCACCACCACCCCTACCGCTGTTACTGCTGCTGGTAATATTGGGAACTTCGTATATCAAACATTACCGATAAAATATTGCATGATAAGGATGCTTGGTCTATATAAGGCTTGTCATCACCCTCTCAAGTATTTCATCATTTCCTCAGGTGAACTTGGAGGGATTCATTGAGGGCGTGGCGCATCATCAACACAGACCACCGACCTTCGACATCATTGGCCGACGCCCCTCACACACCACCACCGCTTCGCACCCAAACACAGACACCAGACATGCATCAGAAAGTACTAACAGCATCTATAGCCCTGCACGTAAACAAAGTCCTGGCCACGATAATAAAGGAAACAGCATTGGCAAAACAAAAACTGTTGAGAGTGGTAGCAATATTAGCAAAGCAAATATTGTAGAGAACTGGGACATTATTAGTAAAGGTAATATTGTTCAAGTTAGCAATACTAGTGAAGTAAATATAGGAGAAAATGACCATAAGCGTAGTAAAGGAAATATTGCTGAAAATAGCTATAACACAAGTAAAGAAAGAATTTCAGACAAAGACAATCAAGGGAAAACGAATGATGAACCGGGCAACCCATATTTCGAGGTACCGAGCAACGATGCAACAATGTGGTCAATGGATTACGACTACTGGTACGTTCCGATACGAGAAGATGAACTGCAGAAGGAACCTTACGAGCTTAGAGTGTCCGTGGTGTGGGCAACGGGGGCGAAGAGAGTACAAGATGATGATGAGGTGGAGGAAGATGAAGACGAGACTGGGAGGAACGAGGTGGGGAAGATGGAGGAGTGGCTGGCGGGGGACAGACTTCCTGATGTCGTTGTTATAGGTAAGTGTCAGCGTCTAGGCGGTTGTTTTGCGTATATGATGAACGTCAAGTGACAATATGACACCTACTATGTGCCTCAGAATCTGAAATTTTATATTCTCGCTTTCGGTCTTTTTGGAAAGAACGAAATTTATTGGGGTTTTTGTTCAATCTACTGGCTTGCCTCGCATGGATATAAACCTGATTTTTTTTTTTTTAATACGGGCACTGCATATGGGCGCTTCCAATATATCTATATCTATTTATCTGTATATCTATCTATATATATATTGCTAAGGTTTTGCAAAAGGATTAGTTTTGCTTTGAGGGTGAAATGTAAAGGTAAATAATCGTGTTGTGGTGTGAAGGAACGGCGTGGCAAAGAACGCAAAATGGATTACTCGCGACTCGAATTTTATAGCGGTATTAAAACTAAGGGAGGGCAATGGCCATATCCTAGTGTGGCACGGTGAATTCTTGCAGCTCTGGGATGGGGCAGTTTCAGTTGGATTAATTACTGGAGGAGGTTTATGAAGGCTTTATTTTTGGCTAAAGAAATTTTGGTTGGCAGTAAAGGCCATGAGTTTGTGTATATGTAAATGAACAAGACATTATTCTACTCGATTCTAAGCTAACACTGTAATGTCACTACGCCGACAGGGCTTGGGACGTGGCTAATCCTGTCCCGTCAGAAACGTGATGAACTGTCCCCCTTCCCTTTGTTGGAGGGGACGGTGCACCCCATCTTAGACCCCCTTAGCCGCCTCGCAGCCAGAACACATGTACTCTACTGGGCACAGAGCAGGTAAGTCAAACTGACAGGGTTAGTAATTTAGTATTAAAAAGTGTATCAGTAAAGCAGATACGATTATATCTGTTAAGTTCTTGTTGTAAAACAAACAATGCTTAGTGTGCACAGCAATGCTGTATGCTTGGGAATTGAGCTTCGTCTTCATTAGCATCTACTTAGAGTTTAGACCAACGTAAATGGAGATATCGCATGTTAGAAGAAAATATTTAGCATAACAAAAAACTCTTTCGTTTATATTCATTAGAGGTAAGGAAAGAAACTCTTTAGTTTATGCTGATTAGAGGTAAGGAAAAAACTTTTTAGTTTATATTCATTATAGGTATGAGAAAAGAAAGGTGCCAATGTGTTATCTACACTTAGCGGACGACAACTGAGAAGAACTAGACTTTCTTCCTTTTACCAATTATGCACTTTCATCAGCTCACAAGTTTCTTGATATGTACCAATGAATCAAGTAGCAAGGTTTTTCAAATTCAATGCCTTATCTTCACAGTAAACATAGCTTCAAGATGGTAGTCTGGTGGTTAGAACGCCCTCATCGGAGTGGCAGCCTTGCACAGGTTCGATCTCCAAGACGTGACTGAAGGTTTTTCGATCATTCAGTGCCACCAGGGAAAGTACGATGGTCATCTACCCTTTAATGTACTGAACAACGGTAGCCTAGCCCAGGGCCACAGCACCCCGAAAAGGGTAATATAGGACTGTCTTACGTTACAATTATTCATCCACCCCTCAAATTTTGGATATAACTGATCATCCACACATCAGATATCGGTGGTTCAATGCTAAGCAGCCGGAGGACATGTCAGACCAGCGAAAGACAATGGGCTACTGGCAGACCTTCCTATATCTCGAGCAGTTCCAGGAGTCCATACCCCTGACCGACGCCTGGCTCTGGGGACGACTAAGGTTGGTGGCTGTGTTGTGGAGATGAGTCAGTGTACGAGAATCAAATGGACAAATTTATCATCATCATCAATATCATTATCATTATCATTACCTTGAGAGAGAGAAAAAAATATATGAATACAATGAAACAATTATATAACAAGTTCCTTATGCTAGTCCAACAATCTCTGACTACAAAAGGCTTAGGCTATCACAACGAGTTAGGTTTTGAAATAATATGCCAGGACAGATAAGCTAAATAACTACAATTTATCGATAAAACAGACACAATATTTTCTGCCTAATTTTGCCCCCAACACCGCCTACCTGCAGAACTACCGGTGCGTGGCTCTGGGACTCTACCTTACCCTTCAACCTGGCCAACCTGAGGGAGTGTCTGAGGCTCTACCAGGCGAAGCTCTATATCCACCCGGTGTACAGAGGTCAGGGAGCGAGTGATGGACAGTTAGTTTGGACACGCTTATTGTTATGGTCCGAGAATTGTAACTGGATGGATACTGTCGAATTTACAAGAAGCTGTAATCCTTTTGTTTCGTGTCACTTGGATTTAGTGTTCTCTTATTATTGTTCTTATTATTCTTATTATTGTTCTTCTTCTTCTTATTATTATTAGTAGTAGCAGTAGTAGTATAGCCCCAGGTTTATCTGACTTCAAATTCAGATGGATTTTGTATAACTACACGAATCACTGGTATTGTCTGATCTTAGTTTGTAAATTTCCCTTCTATTTTATCACGCTGCCCATGAGCCCTAGAGAAGGCCGTTTAGTGTATCTTAGAGATTTGATTTGATTATCACATTAATACATCAGATTATTGTCTTTGTATTATAATTTTTTGCATACAGTCTCTAGTACTCCTATCACCTGAGGAAGCCATTTTTGCTTTATTGTCATTAGGTCCAGACATTTAATATTCTTTGGTTTGGGAGAGAAATCCTTCGATTGAAAAAGATAATAATAGCCTAGTTTACATAAACAAAATACAAGAGGACGTTGATGTCTAGGGAACCATCTATTTACTGCGTGACACCAGAGAAACTTGGTAAAAGGAGGAAGACTGTGCTAAGAAGTCTCCTAAACCCAGTGTAAACATTTAAGTTTCTATCGATCCTCCCGCAGGTCGCTGGTGGAACTGCAATGACATTCACCATTCCTCCTACGAGACCAACGCCGTCGAGATCCAGATGTTGTTGAACCTGTTGTGCAACGAGTATACAGACAAGAGTCAAGAGTACTGCTGCTCGGGGAAATAACACAAGCCCCTTAAGCCTTCCATTAGCGGCAACAAGAAGGTAGTGGAACGAACATCACCACACTAAAAGAGTTGAAAAAGGACAATTCTAATCTCCAAATTACGATAGATGTCTCCCAAGTAAAATAGATATTTTGTGTTAATAAAATTATTGGGGTAGTAAGAGTGATACAGTTGCCAGTTTAATAAACAGGTTAAAGGCAGGTTTCCTAATAACAGCAATAATAGAAATTACCAAAGAGTTAAAGTCATGATATACAGCAAAGCTAACTTTAGTATTTTAGCGAAGTATTCGTAGAACATGCAAGGCATGTAGTGAGGAACTCCTGGAATAACAGCATGAATAAGTAATTGGAGCCTTTAAAAGGGTTTTAGCTTTTAAATCTGTCATTAGCACATAAGAAAGAAGAAATAAACACTGTAAAGAAAAAAACTGAAAATGCTGAAAATAATATAATCATCAGATTGATAACATACTGTATTTCTGCGCATGTCAGATGACGCTGAAGTATTGGATAAGCGTGTAAGAAAGGCAGGACTGAGATTCACAGCCTCGGCAGGAATTAACACTGGTGAAGTGGCAGAGGCCAAGGAAGAAAATTTTGTTATTATTGTTGTTGTTGTTGTTGTTCCTTAATCCCAGACCGTCTGGCCGCGCAGACCTGTCTACAGTAGATAGTTTACTTCCCCTACGGAGTCGTCCCATACATTCCATACACTGCTGGTACTCTGAGTTTTAGTGTGGCATGTTCAGTTCATTGCTCCATTACAGTACTGTGTTGTGTGGGCCTATTCTACAAGCAGGGCACACGAGACACCTATAAAGGTATCCCCCTAGAAGCCAAAGCCCCATGTCCCTGAATGTGGGAATGTAATAGAACAAAATCGTAAGGCACGATTCTTCTAGACCTACTCATTTGTTTGCTTTGTGTACCACCAATAGATGGCTCTGTCGGGCACACGTGAGTTGTGGGGTTGGAACAATAGTGTGAAATACAATTATTAATGTTCTCCACCTGTTTGTGTGTTGCAGACAAATGATCACAAGCATTAGCGTATGTTTATAATGTAATGAAATGTTTATAGATATTCTTTATGAGGACAGTAATTCGGGTTACCAGATGTCTCTTCATACTGATATTCTGACATCGTAGTTACGAATTTATGCTGCTGGATTTAAATAGCCCAACAATAAACAGCATAGAGACCAATATCTCCGGCAGACAGAAACAGTCAGAGGGTGAAACAAGAACGTGTAGAGCGCAGTCCAGGGAAAGGGGAGGAGGGTGGGAAATGGGTTTGTGGGTGGGAGATTGCTTATGGTAGCGTTGATATTTGGTAGCGATGAAGAGAGATGTGATGGTTGTGGCAGAGGAGTGATGTTTGGGGTGAGAGGGGATTGAGAATGGTGATAGTGTATGAGGAAAAATGGTGGTGAAATTATGTAGTTGTGGTGATGGTGGAGGGTAAATTAATAACCACATCTTATTATCGATGTAAATAAATTGGAAAGAAACACGCCAGTATTATCATTTCAAAGACGATTGACTCTAATTGCTAATAAGAGCAATGCAGCATTTACTCTAGGTTAAATCCGAAACAAGCTTTTAGATAAGTTTCCACTTTTAATTTTCCAGTTTATAGGTTAAAAAACAGCTGTCTGTTTATGACCATAAAAACAGTTATTGATAATAAGTAAGTTAGATGTCTCTGGAAAACTCAGTTACTTTGCTCCTACCTTATAAACATGGTGTACATTACACAGCTAACACATGACAAACCCCCCTTCCCCCCCCACACAACACATTTGATTATAAGCTTTACAGATTTTTCTTGCTTTTACCTTTGAGTATCTATGGAGTTTGTTATATATCTAGCGTACCAGAAAAATAACACAATAACAAAGAAACAGGGAGCAAATGTAAACAAAAATAAATAAATCCAAGACTACCGTCATCTGTGAGTCAGGTAGACTATAATAATACTGTTAGATATCACAATTTAGGACATACGACTATTATGTCTGCATCCTGGATGACTCCCAAAGCTGGTTGAGTGACATTTGAACTTAGGTTGTGACTCTAAACAACTTATATTAATAACTTTTCCTTCTACAATCAATACTTTCTGAGATTTGAGCTTTCAACACAAACAGACACACACAGATACATTTAGTACAAAAGTAATGACCATTGACTTCCTCTACCTTGCTCAGAATATAAGACTACCCGTCATTTGTGAGCCAGGTAGACTGTAATAATATAGTTAGATGAAATCTTGACTATTATGAATCCATCCTGGATGCATCCCAATTCTGGTTGAGTGACATGTGAACTCAAGTTGTGACTAAACAACTTTTATAAATAACTTTTCCTTCAACAATCAATACTTTCTGATATTTAAGTTATCGACACGGACAGAGACACAGGTACAACATACAAAAATAATGACCATGGACTTCGTCTACCTGGCTCAAAAACAGTGTAATGCTGAGAAGGAAGAGAACAACCAGAAATACAAGTCCTTTATCCTGGTCACTTTTCCTTTCCTGCATTTCCTTATTGACGCCTTCAGCTTGACTTACGCCGGACTGTGACCACGATCTTGCTCCCCCATGTGCCTCTTCACCCACCAGTATAAATGGAGATGTGTAAATGATTGTTGCGAGCTGTATTCTAGAGAAAGGTTGGGCGTCTGTGTATTCATTTCACTCTAACCTGGCCCAGATTTTTGTCGTTTTGCAGCTCATTTCACGTAGCTCAGTGGAGGAAAAGTGCTATGGCTGTACATCCTTCGATAGTGCTTCGTCGTGCCTAACTTCATATTCTAGTGCTAATCTACTTCTACAGCTCCGCCCTGAGATGGAAGATGACAATTTTAGGCCAAATTATTGTAAAATTAGTATAGTATCGTGAATTTTGTATAATTCCAAGTGCTGAAGTGTATTAAAAGTAGTGTTTGCACTTACATTACTTTGTCGTTCACATATCACTATCTTCGACGATGTTACAGAATGTTATGAGCTATAAGGGATGATATACATTTCGGGGGGGTGTACAGCAACTAAATTCATAGCCAACTTGAGCAGAAAGCTGTGACGAAAAGATAGCGAATTCTGACATCTTGTAGCACTATGACCCTGTTGATTTGTGCGAGTATTTTCACGGTGCTGGGTGAGTGCTCGTGAGTGCTGTGGTTCTGGTTGCAGCACGATAGAGGAAAATTGTGTGACCGAGAAAACTAATTGCAACATTAAACGGGATGCTACAGATTCCATGATAATGTGTTGGTGTGGTGCTCTTGTGTCGCTGGTGAGTGTTTGTGGCTGTGGTACTGTTGGTTCTGGTGGAAGTTAGCTCTCTGTTAGTAGAAACATCATGAGGTATTACAGCTTCGTCGATCTGTGTGTCTGTATTGCTCGTGTGGTGCTGTTGAGTGCTGTCACTGTGGTTCTTGTGGTTCTGGTGGCACAAGAGAAACCACTAAGGACAGTCCAGCTACCACACACAGTCACCTCATCGCCACTTTCTTCTGCCAGCGTATACCACAACTCCTGCCGATCCATGTTCACCGTTGATAAGGGGGGCCCGGATGTCATCTGGAATACAGGTCAGAAAGGACAGGTATTGTAGAATCTGTATATGTTTCTTGCTCCATTTTTTTTTTTTTTTTTTTTTTTTTAAGCTACCAGAGGAAATCTGTCGTAAGCTGTTGCTTGTCTTTTCACGATGGATAATGAAAAGAGAGCCCAGGATTTTCCCACGTTTGTTGTTCTGGTAACGAAAAATCTTATTTCTTTATGGGATATAATTCGTGACAAGTTTGCGAGTTGGATCAGTATTAAAAGAAATACAACTGATTACCCTAACTTGATCCCTTCACTACGGAAGCTCTAATGAGAGATAAACGTGATATATCCAATACAGAATACATACTATATATATACATATATGT
>JAGKTI010004325.1:0-16105 GCA_018397915.1 Birgus latro
CTGTAGGAGATACAATTCAAGTATTCAAACTAATATATTCAAAGGACACTATAATATGGCTATCAAGAAATACTTCAAACAGAAATAATGGGCATAAAAATATTGACCAACGGTTCCATTCACACGCAGGTAAGTATTTCTTCTTCAATAGAGTTGCAGATTTATGGAATGAAATGCCCTCCAGACCACCAGCCTTTAACCTGCCGAGTCCCACCGACGTACGATGCACGTCGCTACTTTTTTCCGCGGACAGACCCACCGACGTGCATCGTACGTCACTCAATTGCAAGCCCCATTGTGTGCACATTTTTCAACATTCGAGGGTGATTTTTGGTAGGCATATGTGGGAGACCTTTCTCTACCTGCTGGCAAGTGGGGATACTGCCTGGCCCTACCTAACACCCCCTCCCCCCCTCCCCTCCTCCCCCCACACTGGGCAATTCACCTGTTAGCAGTAACCTGGCCAGTAAAGGTATGTTGCCTCATGGTCTCTCCAGTGACGAAATTCGCGGTGAAAGTGATTCCTGAGGTGGAGGACAAAGAAACAAAGAAGCTAGAGGGAGAAACAAACAGAAGTGATGAGGTGGTAATATCGTAAAGGAAGGTGCCATATACTGGGGTTTTGGGTGAGTGAACAATGCTTTTATCGCCTATATTATTGTGTGAAAACCAATATAGACTTGTACTTCACATAAATTCGTACCAAATAAATAAATAAATACGTAATTTAAAGTGGCTTGAATAAGTTAACCCTTCCATGGTTTGTTTTCTTTAGCCAGGTACCCTGAAAAAGAAGGAAAATGTAAGGCTAAATGACACCTGTATCAACATTTTTAACCTCAGGAGGGCGATTTCTCTATTAATTTTCGATGTTTCTCACCAAAAGTGGAGGGTTGAGCCAAAAAAAAAAAAAAAAGTTGAAAATTTGTCGGGATCTGGGGGTAGGCTACCGGTCGGGACTGCGCGGGTTAAAAGTTGCTCTTTTTTTTTTTTTTTTCTATGCAAGGAAGAAGGAACCAAAGGCCAGGGCCTGCATACTGTTCCTTCCAAGAAAAAGTAAAAACAACACCAAAGAGAGCCAAATTCAAGATCCATTTATTTCGAGATGCCTGGATACACTGCGTTTGAAAGATTGGAGATCATAGGAAGTAGGGAATACAGACAGAGGGAGACAGTTCCAGAGTTGACCAGTTGCATAAATGAAGTAACGGTTGCATAAATGGAGTAACGGTTAACTCTTGCATTAAAGAGTTGGACAGAAAAGGGATGAGAGTTTGTTGCTCGACGGGTACTACGTGCCTGTCGTAGAGGTGGAGGGATGCAAGCAGACAGTTCAGAGGAACAGTGACCATTAAAGTAGCGATAGAAAAGAGATAAAGATGCAACAGTGCGGTGAAGAGACAAAGGTTGAAGGGAATCAGTAAGAGGAGGAGAGTTAATGAGACGAAAAGCCTTTGACTCCACCCTGTTGAGAAGAACTGCATGTGGGGAGCCTCCCCACACATGAGAGTTGTACTCCATACACGGGCGAATAAAACCCGTGTACAAGGTCAACATCTGTGCAGGGGTAAAGAAAGTTCGGAGTCGGCCCAGCACACCTAATCTCTTGGAAGCAGATTTCACAAGAGATGTAATATGTTCTTTCCAAGACAGATCCCGAGAGAACGAAACCCCTAGCATGTTCAAGGATGATGCAGGACTGAGTTGGACATTATTAAACATTAGTGGGTAATCCTGAGGAAGATTTTGTCGGGTTGATAAGTGTAAGAACTGAGTTTTTGATGCATTAAAAATAACAAGATTATTTTTACCCCAATCAGAGATATAAGCCAAGTCAGACATTAGGTGTGCCATAGCCTCATCCCTTGTTTGCTGAAGTAACTGCTGAGATGGGCGTTGCGGGAACCGAATGGAAAGGTGAAGGGTGAAATCATCAGCATATGAGTGGATAGGGTTAGATGTACAGCTTAGAAGGTCATTGATGAATAAAAGAAAGAGAGTTGGTGATAGGACAGAGCCCTGAGGAACACCACTGTTGATAGGTCTAGGAGAAGAACGATGGCCGTCTACAACAGCAGCTATAGAACGACCAGAAAGGAAGCTAGAGATGAAGGCACAGATAGAAGGATAGAAACCTTTGGAGGGCAGTTTGGAAATCAAAGATTTATGCCAGACTCGATCGAAAGCCTCTAACCCCAGCTAAGTATGTTCACTTCTGTAATTATATAACTTTTTTCTGAGCTTGGAGAATACAACCGCAGAACAACATCAGTTCGTATGGTTGACATTGTTATTCTCCTTTTCAGGTAGATGGTGTAGAATAAGATTTCCTTTCCCTATTTCTTATGAAATTTCCATGACATCTTTTCTATGCTGCATTGTGGTCCTTCCAAATATTTCCTGCCGGCTTTGGCTGGAGGGTGGGGGTGAGCCTTCCTGCTTTTCTATCCTTGTCTTTAGCTGATACAATAGTCTTGTTTGTTAAAACCTTCCCTATAACAATATCTGTCTAAAGGCCGAAGCGTTAATCCAATAAGGAGTGGCCACAAACAAATCGCCTCCATGTCGCCCTGCCCCCTGCCATTCCGCTGACCTCCCCCCAACTCACACCCCTCTCACTCATATACCTCTCCACCCCATCCCTCCATCTCATCCTCGGTCTCCCCTTCCCTCTTCCCCCTTCCTTCTCATTCATACACACTCACTCTTCTTTCTAGTCTCTCCCTCTCCATTCGCTCCACATGGCCAGATCACCTTAGTATATTTCTCCTAACGCTTTCTATTACTTCCACTTCCACTCCACAACGTTCCTTCATTTCCTCATTTGTCAGTCTGTCTCTCCATGTAACTCCACATGCTCCTTTCAGATAACTCATTTCCATTGCTCTCAATCTTGACTTGTGTCCTACCAACACGGTCCAAGCTTCGCTCACATACGTTAGAGTTAGTATCACAGTACTATCATGCTTCGATTTTTTTTTTTTACTTCCATGTTCACTTCCTTATTTCTTATCACTGCTTTTAAGGAACCAGCAACCTTTATTCCCTGCTGTGCCCTTTCAAGCACTTCATCATCTAAATTTTCATCTTAACTCATCACACTACCCAATTTTCATTTCCAATACTCATATTTTCCATTTCCTCACCATCAAGCCTCATTGTGCATTCAGTGACTTCATTTCTCCCGAGGACCATAACTATACTCTTCCCTACATTCATCTTTAGATTCCATTTCTTACACACTCTCCGAAACTCATTCACAAAGCTTTGCAGGTCTTCACTTAACAATACAGTATCATCCGCGAACAACAGAACAGGAAGGTTCCAATCGCTGCTGTCTCTCATTAGGGCCGCTCCAACATTCACTGTCCTACATTGTATCTCTTTTATAATTCCATCCATATACAGACTGAACAACAACGGAGACATGACACATCCCTGTTTCAGTCTAACACTCTGACAGAAGTATTCACTCGGTTCACCATTCACGCGCACTGCAGCCTTAATGCCCTCATACATATTCCTCACGGCATTCAACAGCTTCCCATTTACTCCACATATTTTTAGTATTTTCCTTATTCCTTGTCTATCCACTTTGTCATATGCTTTCTCTAAATCCATGAAGGTCTCATACAACTTCTTTCCCTTCTCTAGAAACTTTTCCACTAAATACCTTAGGATGAATAATTGGTCTACACAACCTCATCTCTTCCTCGAACCTCACTGTCATATTCAACTAATTCCTTTGTTATATCTCTTTGTCAGTAAGTATCCTACCATATACTTTGTCTATTACACCAAGAAGACAAATGCCTCTGTGATTACCACACACTTCTTTTTTCCCTTTTCCATTGCCTGTAAGAAACAGCCACGATAGGACCAACAGGTCTCTTGCTGTCTGTACACCCTCACCCTCCCTCTCATTGTTCCATCTCTTCAGTCCCTTGTCCTTCCCCCTGAACAACGTCCCCCAGTCCCTTTCTCCCTTTTCTTCCCCTCCCTCTCCCTCTCTTTTAAAGTGTTTCCCTCCCTTCCTTATCACCTTCCTCCCTCTATCAGTCTCCCCCTCTCTTCCTCTTTTCTACTCTTTTCCTGCTCCTCCATCTACTTCCCTTCCCCTCTCATCTTCCCTCTTCTCCTATCCTCTCCACTCCCATCCTCTTTTCCCACTCCCCTCTTTCCTCCTCATCTCTGTCCTCGTTTTCATTCAGTTCCACCCTGCTCTCTCTCATGCCCCTCCCTTATCACTCTCAGTGCCTTCTGTCCTCCACTTCCCCCATTTTTCGCTCCTTTCCTTTCCTCTCGTCTCCCCTCTTCCTCCCCGTCCCCTGCACCCAACATTCCAACTCACCCCTCTTTTCTATTTCCTTAATTCTTTCTCCCTCTTGCAGCCTGCAGTGGTTGCGAGAGTAGCTTACCTGTTTATGATTCATTTGGGCTGGATTGGACCCCGCCCGCTTACGAACAGTTTTGAAGTGAGTGCAGTAGAACAGTATATCTTTAACTTTTTTCATGTTCACACCATGTCGAGGTTACCTCTGTCTCCCATAAAGACTGTCACCCCAGCAGAACTCATCTCATGCACTTCTCACAACTCACCTCACGAGCCTCTTACTGAACGTGTACATCTAAACTCACGCGCAGCACAGGGTGGGCCACCATCACATCCGTAACGGAAAGTGGTCTTCCCCGGCCCTCGGGTCAGTTGTCTTTCAGTGTCCGTAAAACACGTATATCATAGTCTCCTAGAGGTACCGGCCAGTGTCAGGCGTGTGGTGTGTGCAAGCCAGCCTCACAGACTACTCAGTTTCCCCCTTCCCCAATGTTTTCTTCCCTACCATCTACAGTATCCTTCCCTCCAGATCCCCCTTATGCCCCATTTCCTCCGACCCTCCCTCTCTCCCTTCCCTTCACTCGAACTGCCCCCTATCTCCTCCCCCTCCTCCTACCCATCATTTCCAACATCTCTCCCTCTCCCTTTTTTATCCACCTTCTTACCATCTCCTTCCATTTCCCTCCTCTTCCCAACACCTTTTTATCCCAATTTCCACCCTTCTCCTTCCTCTCCTCTTTCTTTTTCTTCCTTTTTCCCTCTCCTTCTCTGCTCTTCCATAGCTGTCAATCACCACCTCTCCTCCCCTCCCCTGCCTTTCTCTCCTCCAGTTTTTTTTTCGCCTCCCTCTCCTCCTCTCTCCTGCCTTCTCCGCCTCCACTCTTTTCGCCTCCCTCCCCTCCCCTTCTTCCCCTCTCCATCTCCCACATCCTCACACCCACGCCCTGCCATTCCTTCTGAAGGGAGAGAAGAAAAAAAAAAAGATGAAAGGAGAAGGAAAGAAGAGACAAGACAGAGGGAGGAACAGAGAAAGAGGACGGAAGTGACAAGTGAGGAAGAATGGAAGGGAAGAGAGAGAAAGAAGAGGAAGATCAAAGGAAGATAGGAGAGAGAATAAATGGGAAAGAAAAGGATACTAACACGGAGGAGGAGGAGAAGAGAAAGGAAATGGGAGTGAAGGAAAAAGACAAACAAAATAAGGAAGATACGAGAGAGAATGAAAGGAGAGAGAACGAGAAGGAGGATGGAGAAGGCGGAGGAGGCGAGAGGTAAGGTGGATACGAAATTAATTACCACTATTTTTATCTTAATAGAGCTCGGTAATTGCCTAACCAGCCTTTGTCCCTCATTACCACGAGAGTTCAAAGGAGTTCAAAGATTAAAGAAGTGAAATCAAAGAATGAGTTAAAAGAGTTCAGGGATTAGAGGAAGCAAATTATAATTGAAGTGAGTTTTCGAGACTGGCGATGAAAAGCACCAGAAGTGAGGAAAGTTGAAAACAAGTTGGTGTTGTGCCACTGCTGAGATAAACACATTTCCTAAAGACTCGAGACAGGAAGAAGGAAGGGCAGGAGTAAATACAGATCTTCCGCTGCTGCTTCTTTGGAGTGTGCAACGTGTTCGAGACAGCAAGCGTACCGATGTTATTTTAGCTTTCCAGTGATGTGCGCAGGCTGCTCTGTAGCATTGAACATATCCGAGGAAACACAGTTTTGGTGCTCAGTTTTTTGCTTTATGGCGTTTTGCAACAATATGATAGCGAATTTTGAAGACAGCCGCTTATGTAACACATATTACCGTACTTTCCATACGCTTTCCATCTGAGATAGCTATAATTTAGTTTTGAATTTCGAACTTTTTTTCTTTGCCACTTTTAACAATATGGCAGAAAATGTTGAGAAAAACTACTGAATTAACACTTATGATCGTACTTTTCCATATGATATCCAACGATGGGCGTAGGTCTGTCGTACCTTTAAGAGTTTCCACGGTAACTGAGTTTTGGTGCTGCACTGCACTACCCTGCTACTCGTATGTCTGGTAATGTTCTCGCTCGCAAGAACGGTTTTCATTTTAATCAGGCCACCATATGAATAGCCTACTATATTTACCTCAGGGAAGATTTCTAGCAATGCATTGATTGGATGATGACTGCACCCACCCTGTCTTGTTCAGAAAATTTATATGCCTCCTAAGCTGAGTAAAAAAAAAAAAAAATCTAAAGATAGCAAAAATGAAATACAAAATTTGTCACTGCGGGGAAGGGGCAAAAATTTATGTAGATTACCAAGAATAAAACTGAAAAGACGTCATCGTAGTCATGAAGACAAATGAACTATAAGAAGGAGCATCTTTACCCTGTGACCTGACCTTCGACAGATTGCTCTCAGAATCGGTGCTGGAGGGAGGCGCCTTTGCTCGGTGGCACTGACATAGACGGGTGGCTCCCCTACCTAGTTATGAACACGCCCCTCCAATCCCTTTGTATCCTCTGAAAGGGGAAGGGAGGACAACTTCAGCCTGCAGTATGCTGGAATCACATTTCAGATGAACCTAGGGTTACGACAACAGAAACTACTACTGCTACTACTACTACTGCTGCTGCTACTACTACTACTGCTGTTACTATTCTCGAAATCGAATTATTTTATTATTCTCTATGCAATAATCATTCCACAAACATTAGTCCAGACTAGATCGAAACTCTGCGTTGCGACCTTGAACTTTGACCTTTCACTGAGACCTAAACTTTTGACTGGCTGATCTGGAAATCGAATCAGTTTATCCTTATTTTAAACGTAACCCTTCCACAAAGTTTAGTCTGTATCGGATAAAATCAGCTTAATTGACCTTACCATGTGACCTCGACCTTTGAACAGTTTTTCTCACAAACAAAAGGTCAAACTTGGGTGATTTTCGACTCATCCACTTAGTATGATCCAGGTGACATCATAGCTGCTTTAGTTATTTTGTTCACACACACGGCTCGAGCTTTGACCTTTCTGCCGCGTGACTTTGACCCTTGACTGATTGTTCTCAAAAACTGGATCCCTTCGTTCTTACCTGGCTCTTAACTCTTTCACCAATTTTGCTTCACATCAGGTCAAAAATGGCTGATTTCACCTTATAACCTTGGCATTTCCGTGTGACCTTGAATTTCAACTGATTATTCTCCAAAATGAATCCACTCGTTCTTGCTTACTTCTAAACCCATTTACAAAGTTCGGTCTAAATCGAATAAAAATTGTTTAAACTGACTTGCCCTGTGGCCTTGGTCTTTGCCTTGTCGTTCTCTCTCTCTCTAAAAAAAAAAAAAAAAAAAAAAAACTTACTCCTTGGTTGTCTCTCAGTTCATCCACAAATTTTGGATAAAATAGGATCAAGACTGAATTATTTTGTTAACTACACACGAGTCGAACTGTGACCTTGGCCTGCCACCTTGACCTTTGATTGCTTGTTCCTAAAAGTGATTCAGTTCATTCCTGCCTTATCTTTATCCTTAGTGTGGTCCAAACTGAATAAAAACTGGTTAAGTTGGCAGTGCTAGGTGAGGCTTTGACCAAGTTCTGTAACCTTGACCTCTGACGAATTGTTCTAAAAAACACTAGACTTTACTGACTGTCTGCCACTCTTCTCACCAAGCTTGTTTAAACTCAGATAAAAACTGCCCGATTATTTTTATTCAACACACACACACACACACACCACAC
This sequence comes from Birgus latro, assembly GCA_018397915.1. NCBI lineage: Eukaryota > Metazoa > Arthropoda > Malacostraca > Decapoda > Coenobitidae > Birgus > Birgus latro. The sequence continues at coordinate 8,044 of JAGKTI010004325.1, forward strand.
ACACACACACACACACACACACACACACATACACACACAAACACGCGCACGCGCGCGCGCTTTCAAGGGCATAACTGTTTATTCATCTTACCAGACGCCTACTGTGTTACCTCTTACCAAGCGTCTAGTACCCATCAGTGTAGGCATTAATATGTTACGACAATATGTAATAATTATAGACATTAAAATATAGGTATTGACATGAGTAACACTTACACAATAAGTCATGTCCGGTGTAAAAGGAAAGTCGAGCACATACTCTAGCTGAAGAATGTCGATGTATCACAAACTCTTTCAGCCAGACAATACAGGTATTTCATGAGCTAACAGTATAACCAACTTGACGTCGTGGAAAACTACCTATGGAACGGTACCTGACAAAGACACACCTATGCACTGGTCTGCATGTATAGGCTGGGAAACTGGAGAGAAGGGGTTGGAGAAAACCTGAGAGAAAACAGAAGTAGGAGAGGTGGTTCGCCGTCACGCTTCCCTACGGTACGTTACGTCACGCTGTCAAGCACATCTCCATATAACTTTGTACACTAAAACTCCGTAACCCAAGAAATGACTGTAACTCACCTCACTTACGATTAAAGAATACACAGAGGGGGAAAATGAGGTAGAGCGAGCTACCTGCACTCTACTCGACGACGCACCATTTTACTAGCAGCGGCCCACACACTCCACCAGTGATAGAGGGGAAGCCATTAATCTATCATACACCTACAATCTCCCTCCATCTAATCAGACCCCTCGGCTACGTACATCGATATCAAGTACAGCTCATTAACAGGCACCTATTACCTATTACCTATCACCAACTACTTCCTGTTACCAGACTCTTATTACCTGTTACCGAACGCCTGTTACGTATTACCAGCTGCCTATTACCCATTTCCAGACGTCTAGTACTTATTCATTATTACCCATTAACAGACGCGTCCTAATTATTACCAGACACTTAATTATAGAGATTATCCGGGGTGGCCGCGAATACAGTGCACTTACCTCACTCCACCTCCTGCCACTTCAAGCCGCACTCCCTCATAACCTCATCCCTGTTATGCTTCAGTCTCCTCCTTGTTGTGTCTGTCCCCGTTCTCCCATTGGTTTAGTTGGTGCTTACATTAGTCTAAAACCTCAAAGCAGTCAAAATCTTCAAGAAAGCATAATAGAGGCAATGAGGAAAGAGAGAGAGAGAGAGACAGACAGACAGAGAGGGAGAGAGAGAGAGAGGGAGAGAATAACTCGATGAAGAGAAACAAGGATAGCGAGAATGAAAAGTTGAAAGATTAAATGAAAACAAGAAAAAGGTTGAAAGGAGAAAGGCAGGAACGAGAGAGAGAGAGAGAGAGAGAGAGAGAGAGAGAGAGGATAACTGAACGTAGAGAGACAACGATAAAGAAAGAATGAAAAGGAGAAAGATTAAATGAATAATAGGAAACGGATTGAAAAGAAAAAGACAAGAACAAGAGAGAGCGAGAGAGAGGGGGAGGAACATCAGTAGATCAAAGGTCAAGACAGAATTATTTCAAGATCAGTTTCTTTTCTTTCCCGTGTAAACTCTTTTAAATTTATTGGATTATTTTCCCTAGTGCCAGGGTTTGAAATTTTTTTTTTTTCGAAAATGTGTTGTATACAGCCTCTTAAATACTCACGCGCACACACACACACACACACACACACACACACACACACTTACACACGTCAGAGCAACATGAGAGGCCATTAGGAACAGCCAATTAAATCATATAATCACAGGGTCTGTCAAAGCGTCACACACTAACAACATAACTAACCTGACCTTACATAATCTGACCTAATCTGCCCTGACCTAACCTAACTCGGCAAAACATGGTCTAATCTAACCTAATCAAGCCTTACCTAACAAAGACTAGACCTGGTTTTACCTGACATACCTGACCTAACCCAGCCAAACCTCACCTAACCTGTCCTGATCTAGCCTAACCTAATCTAATCTAACCAAATACATAGCCTGTCCACAACCTAACGTAACTTAGCATAACATAATATAGCCTAACAGTCTTACCTAGCCTAACGTGACTAAATCTTACTTTACGTGTCCTGATTTAACCCACCTTTATCTAATCGAACCTAGCAACTTAACCTGCTTCGATATAACTGAACTTATTCTAACCTAACTTCCTAACCTAACATACGCGTAACATAACCTGACCTAACCAATCTTTCCCTAACATAACCTGATTTAACCTGTCTAACTTATACCATTCTACAAGCCACAGCAACACGGAGTAATTAAGTGACATATCACCAGCAGACAACAAGAAACAAAGCCCCTAACACACGATCCCGGATGCAGAGATCAGTGGCCAAGGCTGCACAAGCGTACAGACATGGACAATAATGTTCTGCACTTTAGTCGAGCAAGTAAGAAACTCTAATATGATATTCGGAAATGTTTGTTGGCCTCGGAAGTTCTTTCCTTGAGTGAAAGTCATTGCCCACAATCCCGTTATTTACCGATATACAGTGCACCAGTACTTCTGTCCGGCATTGTAAAACCAGTGGACTGTCCCGCGCTGATTTACAAATTTGCAGTCAGTACCATGTCGTACCTATAATTGCTTTTGCAGGAAGGACAAAAGGAGTCCGTAAGTTTCCTGTGTCTTATTTTTTCTGTATGAAGCAATTATGTCTTGGTCACGTGAGCAATCATTAAGTTTTATTTTTGCAGGAAGGGGAGGGGAGAGTAATATTTTCCTGTCCTGTCTTTTATTCTTCTTCTAAAAACTATTCTAAACTACATTAAGGAATTGTTCATGAATTTGTTTGTGTACGTTTATCAAACTTTTACTGCTCCCTGCTGGTGGCGGGATGTCCCAGGCATTCCTCAGGCCGGTCAGACTCTAGAACACAGTCTGTTTTCCCTTACCTCCTTTTCACCCGGCAGTACAAAACTGGAGCTCTGAATATTTTACTGCGAGTCATATTTCAGGGGAAGAATGAATTGGCAAAAAATTACTATCTGTCTTAGCGACCCCCCATGGGGGAGGGGGTGGCTCAATCGGTAGAGAGCTGGCCTGCAGTCATAACGAACCCCGGCTCAAATCCCCGCTGGGGACAGAAAACAGTTCATGGATTTGAATTTCATAAAAAGCAGACTTTACTGATCTACAGAAGACCAGCAGACATGTCTTTAAAACATCCCCGCTAAAACCAGTACATCGGTCCTTTATGAGAAAGCCGAAGCATATATTCAATATGGACGGTGAGTGTTAGCGCCGAAGTGGTGACATGTGGAGATGCAGGACTACTGGGCCTTGAGAATATGCCCTGGGGATGGTGGACGGACGTTTCGGCCACGGATGTTTGGGCCACGGACGTTTTGGCCATGGGCCACCAACCTTGGACGTTTTGGCCACGGAAGGTAGGACATTTGGGCCACGGGACAAAAAATGAAAAACCAGGAATTTTCTTTACAATATCATTTTATTTCATTTCACAGTTTACTATTTACATATATTTAAAAGTACATCTCTTTAAAAAGTAGTAAAATATATTAATATTAAAATATTAAAATATATTAAAAGGTACACATACTGTATTTAAAAAGTGAAATTTCATTTCACAGTTTACTATTTACATATATTTAAAAACTACATATACTGCATTTAAAAAGTTCAAAATAACAGGTGAAATCGATTTTATAGCTACACGTTGGGCTGTCCACCTCGAAGGTTGTGGATGATGCCACGAAGGAACTCTGGAATTGTCTTCTTGCCTTCCTTCAGGTCGACCACAAGGTTGTGGAGGCGCGTCTGGAGTTCCTGGTACACCTTCTCACGGTTGGCAGGGCGAATCCCAAGTTCCTCCTGGAGCAAGATTCCATCCACGGTGCCAGCGTCTGCTTGCAGACACTCGATGAGTTTCCACACAGTGCGGTTGCCGCGTCCCACCAGGCGGAAAAACTTGTTGTTCCACCCCTCGCAGATGTTGTCGGTTCTGGGCTGGTTGTTGAGGGTGGCGTGGTGCATATTCAGTTGGTTCTGGGCTGGTTGTTGAGAGTGGCGTGGTGCATATTCCACTTCTCAGGTGGGAACATGGGTGGCGTGCGGGGGCTGACATGGTTGTGTTGCAGCTGACGGCTACAGCTGTGCACCGTAGTCCCCAACTGACTCCTCCTCTCCATGTCTCACCTTATTCATCAACTTCCTCTTAGTTTACTGCAAACAACCCTCCTCCCGTCATACAAACGACTGCAAACCGAAGCTTCGCTCCTCTCTGTCCCACTCAGTCACATTAGCAGTACAAAATATATGCAAAAGGACATAAAAAAAAAAAACTACGAAATATAAGCCAAATGACATTAGGACACAAAATTATGTTTCGTGGCCCAAACGTCCACTTTTAGTGACCCCCGTGGCCAAAACGTCCTCGGTTGGTGGCCCATGAACAAAACGTCCGTGGCCCAAACATCCGTGGCCGAAATGTCCTACATTCCCTGGGGATAGGCCCCCAAGCCTTTACCCAGAGGCAGACATAATAATAATAATTAAAAAAAAGGGCATTTATTCCCAGGTACTGTCCTTCAGTAAACTCTGTTGTCCTCCTCAGTTGGCATAAAAACTACGAGATATTCATCATATTTTGGACTATACTGTATTTGTGCGACTGCTTTTTAGAAACAATTACTATTATGTTGCTGTAGTTGTTGTTGTTCTTGTTATTATTTTTGTTGTTGTTCTTATTGTTATTGTTGTTTTTGTTTGTTCTCATAGCAGTTTTATTGGCTTAAGAAATATCTGTCAAATACAGTGTGATGTGGTGCTGATAATAAAATACAATTCGATGTATCTGTTGACACAGGAGCTTCTCTCTCTCTCTCTGTCTCTCTCTCTCTCTCTCTCTCTCTCTCTCTCTCTCCCNTGTTTTTGTTTGTTCTCATAGCAGTTTTATTGGTTTGAGAAATATCTGTCAAATACAGTGTGATGTGGTGCTGATAATAAAATACAATTCGATGTATCTGTTGACAGGAGCTTCTCGCCTCTCTCTCTCTCTCTCTCTCTCTCTCTCTCTCTCCTCGGTATAGGATACAGGAGGTGATTGAGAAGGTTGATGACTTAATCAGCAACACATCAGAGGACTCAGTCTATGTCAGTGTGGTAGGAACAAACTACGTAGCGTCAGGCAGGTCAGAGGAGATGCTTGGGAAGAACTCGTATAAGGAGATTAGTAGAAAGTTTAAGGAAAACCATAGGAAGTTATCTGTTGTTTGTTACCAAGACTTGACGGTAGTTCTGTGAACCTACCTTCATAGAATAATAAGAATTAATAAGCTGGAAGGTTTGTGTAGGAAGAAGGATGTGATGTTTGTTAATATCTGGGGTAGTTTTAGTCACGACAGGAACTTGTATGGTAGGGGTGACCTTGAGCTCAACAGGGTAGGAAAAATTAGGCTAGGTACAGTTCTAGATGACAGTGTTAGGCATGCTTTAGACGGTAGAGAGGTCGAAAGAAGGAGTCAATGGCATAGCTGTTAATAGTCCAATCCCTGAGGCTAATGATGGCAGGGTAAGTGAGATGAGGTCAGATCAGCAGGCGAGTCAGGTAGATCTGACATCACCTCAGGTACAGGTACAGTCGGGATTTGTGGGAAGGAAGTGGACGTCATATCAGTGGTTCTTGGGAGTGTTGCAATCTCTACTGGGATTAAAGATATTAAACACGGCCAATTTTAGTATATTTCACAGCCCTATTAGACCCAGTCGTATTATGAACGTTGTGTACATGAATGCTAGACGTAGTTTTCAAAGCAAGATTAGTTAATTACCCATGCAATTTCCCAAAATCCCAACATAATTATCATTACAGAATCATGGTAAAACCCTCGTGACAAGTACTTTATTGGAGAAATATTACTAAAAAACTATAAAATCTCTGAAATATTGGAACTGCAAACAACCGGAGCGGGAGTTCCAATATATTTTTAAAATCACACACATACAATACAGATCATTAACTGGATTTTTTTTTTTTTTATGTGTCCGACTCTGGGGATAGGCTTCACAGCCTGCTATCAAGGCCCAGTCGTCCTCCTACAATCTACATGTCACCACTTCGGCGCTTAACACCCACCGTCCATATTGAATACATGCTAGTGCTGTCTCATACAGGACTGATGTATTGGTATTACCGGGGTCATTTTTACGACATGTCGGCGGGCCTTCTGGTAGATCAGTAAAGCCTGATTTAATGAAATTCAAATCCTTAAATTGTTCCCTGCACCAGCGAGGATTCGAACCTGGGTCCCACGGGACCGCAAGCCAACTCTCTACCGATCGAGCTACCGCCTCCCCTAATGTTGAAACGTACTGTTCTTTGTAGGTCGAAATTTTTACAGAGAGTAATACACCCGTTCTTTTCGGTGCTGTATACAGACTCCTTAGGTGGGTTAGATGAGGAAAACGATAAATTAATGTACTGTAAGTGAAATCAAATCAGTCATAGAAAACAAAACCAGCATTATTTTACGGGACTTAAATAATCCAAACATTGACCGGAAAAGTCTGTGCAAACAAAGACGGGAAGAGGTTGTTAGAACAGAAAGAAGATGCAGTCAGGCACTGAATACACCGACGCGTGGTAATTATAACTGTATTCGACCTTATCCTAGCAAGAGACAGCGATCTTATAAATTGGGTGATGCTGGTGAAAATTTTTGTAACAGTGATCATATCATCACACTTGAAATTAATGTAACCTGTAAGACCAGTATAAACAGCCATTTAGGTCCTAACTTTTAAAAAGGTAACTTTGATGATATGAGAAACAAAATTGCCAACACTACCTGGATTAAATTACTATTTGTGGATAACGGCAAAGAAATGTGGAAAATATTCACTAATCAACTGATTTCTATAGAACGAAAAAATATACCAAGAATTATCAAAAACAATTTCTCATTAAAAAAAAAAAAAAAACAGCCTGGACGTCTAATAATATTGAAGAAATCATCGTTCGAAAGAGAGAGAGAAAAATAAAATATAAGCCTAAGATTTATCGCAATGGCAGTACCAAATATTTTAAACCACTAAAGTGCCCTTTGTAATAGCGTGACGAGCGAGCGAGAGCCAAGTTATTACAATTTCCGTCTGATATAAAACTATAGGCGAATTCTCCTATATTTTATTGCTAGAGTTGATACCAAAGACACAGTATTACGACGAAAAATATTTTTTAATTTGATTTCGTAATTGACGCATTCACCTATTAGAACAGAACACTCCCTTGGAAAACTCGAGATTCCCTGGGGCTCCTACGCCTGTATGGGTGAGTTCTTAGTTGACAGCAAAATTTATTGAATGAATGTATCACATGCAGAAAGAATTTCAACTATACTTCATATAGGAGTGAAGTTATTAGCTTCTGCTTAACGTGATGGTCGGGTCGGGCTGGACCGCTCATTTCCAAGCTTAACTGAGAGTAAACATCGCTCACTCACTTGTAATTACAGTGACACTGTACGAAAATTATCCAGAAAACTAAACGAGATTATGAGGTAAATATTCCTCGTGAAACAAAGACAAATCCTAAGAGATATATTCGTTATGTAAGGCATACAATATGTTTAAGATAGCAAAGGCCCTATACAAAACTCGGAAGGCGATCTCGTTCATACTAACCAAACAGTAGCAATGATACTGGACGACTCTTTTCACAGTATTTTCAAGAAATGAAAAAGCATAAACATTCCCATCCCACAGACAAGAAATTACGCTGGTCAACACCCAAATTGGTTCTGACTCATTCTCAGATGTTTTTGACTAATCTGGTATCCTCGATTTTGAATCTGACATTGAAATTTCGCTGTCACGTCAGCTTGTGGCGCTAGAGCAGGGTTCTTAACCTTTTTCCCCTGTCCATTTATCCAGTGGATTGCCCACGATGTCCCCATTATTCCTTCGTCAGACTGTCAAAATCATCACCACCAGTCCCATTGGGTGCCTGTATGACTTCAAAAGATGCCATTAGCCTGGTTTTATTATCGCCCTCCTTACGAGGCGGAACGATAATGTTT
>JAGKTI010004325.1:34166-47291 GCA_018397915.1 Birgus latro
GGAGGGTAACTCCAGCCACCCCCCAGGTGAGGGCTGGTCCGGCGGAGATGTGATGCGCCGTGACTGCTACCTCCCAGGTTAGGCACCTGAGCGTGAGAGGGGCGTAGGGCAAAGGTAGAGGTAGACCCGTCTCGCGCTGAACCCGTGCTCGCTGTTGTAGCCTCTTGGTTGTCTCTTCCTAGAGTGGGTGTCATACTCGGGTGGAGTGTCTCTGCGGTGTGTATTTCAGTTACTATGATGCCAGACTAAATTTGCTTAAGTTTCTCAAGTGGTAACATCTACATTATCAACTCGAAAGTTTCTTTAACGAAACTTATTCTAACTAATTATAAATTAAAAATAACGAACAAATGAATGAAGCATTGCATTGTTTGCAAAAAAAATCAAATACTGAAAACCAGTGACTTCATACTGCATAAAATAAAATTCACTTGAGTGTAGTTAAAAATAAATCACGCTAGTTTGGTGAAAGTCATTTGATTGTTGATTTTTTTTTTTACATTTATTTTAAATCAATTCAGTGAATTAATTCACTTTGGTAAAAGTGGCCAAAGAAATTTAAACTTGAAAATTTGTCTGTTTCTATCTGTTTGGCTTTTTTAAAAATAGATTTGCGATGGCTACCAGCGTTGCTAAGAAGCAGAAGTACGATGATGAATACATTAACTACGAATTTACATCAATCTTCGCTGATGGCATCGAGAAACCTCAATGTGTGCTGTGTTTTAAAGTGCTTGGGAATGATTCTATGTATGAGGTGCAGTAAGCTGAAGGATCATTGAACGACAATCCACCCTCCTCTTTTCCACTCGGATGGTTCTGTAGCTGTTTCTTCTACTGATATGGCAGAACTCTTTGCTCAGACTTTCTTCTTCAGTTCCACCTTAGACAATTCCGGTGCCGTTCCTCCATCACTTTCCACCTCTGACATCCTCATGGCTGACATTAAAATTTCTTCAACTGATGTATTTTCTGCCTTCACTGACCTCAATAATAACAAGGCATATGGGCCTGATGGGGTCCCTCCTGTTGTTCTCAAGAACTGTGCTTCTGTGCTTACACCCTGCTTAGGTAATAGGTAAACTCTTTTGCCTTTGTCTGTCAACTTGAAACTTTCCTTCTTGCTGGATGTTTGCTCTCAGTCAGCCTGTCCCAAAGAAGAGTGGCAATTCCCTGCCCTCTAACTATCCCCCAATTGCTTTAACATTCTGCATCTCAAAATTCTTAACAAAAATTTTTAAAGCACCTTTCCTATCACAACCTTCTTCTGATCGTCAGTATGGGTTCCACCAGGGAGGTTTCATGGGCGATCTTCTCATCTACATTTCAGACTCCTGGTCATCCTCCTTTCGGGACTTTGGCGAAAGCTTTGCCTTTGCACTTGACATCTCAAAGGCTTTCGATCGAATGTGGGATAAATCTTTAATTTCCAAACTGCCCTCTTATGGTTTCTATCCTTCTATCTGTGCCTTCATCTCTAGCTTCTTTTCTGGTCGTTCTATGGTTGCTGTTGTAGACGGCCACTGTTTTTCTCCTAGAGCTATCAACAGTGGTGTTCCTTAGAGTTTTGTCCTATCACCAACTCTCTTCCTACTATTCATCAATTACCTAAGCTGTACATCTAACCCTAACTACTCATGTGCTGATGACTGCCTTTCACCTGCCCATTAGCTTCCCGCAGCGTCCATCTCAGCAATTGCTTCAACAAACAAGGGATGAATGAGGCTATGGACTGCCTTTCACCTGCCCATTAGCTTCCCGCAGCGTCCATCTCAGCAATTGCTCCAACAAACAAGGGATGAGGCTATGGCACACCCAGTGTCTGACTTGGCTTATATCTCTGATTGGGGTAATAAGTAATCTTGTTTTTAATCCTTCAAAAACTCAGTTCTTACATCTTTCAACTCGTCAAAATCTTACGCAGGAGTATCCTCTAATTTTGAACAATATCCAACTCAATCCTGTATCATCTTTAAACATATCTGGGGTTTCATTTTCTCGGGATTTATCTTGGAAAGATCATGATTATTACCTTAATTGTAAAATCTGCTTCCAAGAGATTGTGTGTGCTAAGTCAACTCCATGCCTTCTTTACCTCTGTACAGTTTTTGGTTTTGTAGACGGGTTTTATTTGCCCCTGTGTAGAGTACAACTCTCATGTGTGGGGAGTTGCCCCACATACAGCTCGTCTCAACAAGGTGGTGTCAAAGGCTTTTCGTCTAATTAACTCTCCTCCTTTTACTGGCTTCCTTCAGCCTCTGTCTCTTCGCCACAGTGTTGCATCTTCATCTCTTTTCTATCACTACTTCAATGGTCACTGCTTCTCTGAACTGTCTGCTTGCATCCCTCCGCCACTACAGCAGGCGCATAGCACCCGTCTAGCAACAAACTCTCATTCCTTTTCTGTCTAACTCTCTAACGCAAGAGTTCACCGTTACTCCCAGCCCTTCATGTATGCAACAGGTCAACTCTGGAACTGTCTTCCTCTATCTGTATTTCCTACTGTCTATGCCCTCCACTGTTTCAAACGCAGTGTGTCTAGGTATTTCAAAATGAACAGACCTTGAATCTGGGTCTCTGTTATCATGTTTTTTTTTTTTTTTTGAGGGAACAATCTCATGGCCTTCTGGCCTTTGGGTTCTTCTTCCATGCATTAAAAAAATAGCATGCAGAGAAAGATCCCGGTTTCTTTAAGCACCATGAACAAAGTTTGAGAAAACAGAGACTGGAAAAGAGTGGTGCTTTCCAACAACGGAACTTAAGTGTAGCAGAGGCATCATATGAGGTTTCTCTTGAAATAGCAAGGAAGACAAAGACCCTCACATTTGGTGAACCTTTAATTAAGCCATGTGATGGAAAGATGGTCAAGCGGTTTCTTGGAGAGTCAATTGCACGTAAGATTCAGCAGTTTTCCTTGTCAAACAACACAGTGAAACGGAGAATCAGTGAAATGTCAGCTGATATCATGGAACAAGAGATACAGGAAATTAAATTGTCTACAGCTGGTATGAGTCAATGAATGTGAGTTCCTGAGCACAGCTACTCTTGTTTGTTAAGTATGTATTCATGCATGACTTCAAATATCAATATTTGTTATATACACAGCCTGAAACTAACACAATAGCTTTAGATGTGATGGAACGGTTGACTTCTTTCTTTATAGTTAATGGAATTGCCCGGGAAAATGTTGTGGAGACAGAGTATGGATGGAACTCCGGGGATGCTGGGATCAAAATCGGGGCTACAGAAGCATGTCAAGGAAGTGGCTTCGAATGCGAAAGTCATTCACTGTATGATCCATCGTTTTGGGCTGGCGTCAGAAACCCTCCCTGATGCCCTTCGCAAGATCCTGGAGGCAGTGGTAAAATGTGTCAGCTTTGTGAAAACAGGAGATCTGAACTCTCGCCTTTTCCAGAAACTCTGTGAAGACATGGATTCAGTGCATGAATCCCTCTTCTTTTACTCCAAAGTGCAATGGCTTTCTGAAAGTAATGTTGTGAACAGAGTATCTGAGCTTCGGAGAGAACTTAAACTTTCCCTGGAAAAGAAAGGGAAGGATGACTTTTTTGAGCAGCTAAACAGATTGAATCTCAGGCTACAAGGCAAGGCAGGAAATGTATTTCACCTCATGGAATGTATGTGTGCATTTCTTGCTAAACTCCACAACTGGCAAAGGAAGTGAGTGCAGAAAATGTTGCCATGTCTGAGAATCTTTCAACTGTGCTTGACGAGATTGAAGAGGATCACCTACTTGACCCATCACTCAAAAGTGAAATCTTTGAACAGTGAGGGCAAAAGATACTTCCCAGATTTCAAGGAGGAAGAAGGGAAACTGGTGAGGAATCCTGTCTCTGAACTTCTGATGTTGTTGCCATTCCCGATGATGTTGTTTAGTACGAATTCCTTGATCTCGAGAATGATTCTGCTGCCAGAGACCTTTATGAAGAAAAATTTCTGACTGTGTTTTGGTGCTCGTTGTATCAGTCATATCCAAAAATTAGTGAAATTGCACTTAGAGTTCTCTTGCGACTTTCCACAACATATTTATGTGAATCTGATTTCTCCATCCTTCTACATACAAGAAGTAAAAGCCGAAACCGGTTGGATGTGGACCCAGACATGAGATGTGCATTATCAGATGTGACTCAACATCGAATCAGTCGACTGACTGAAAGCAAAAGTGTCATCCATCCCACTGAAATGTAAAAAAATATTCATTCTGACTGATAGCTGTAAGCATTAAAATAAACGGAGAACACCAAAGCATTTTTTTTTTTTAATTTGTGAAGGGCTTGAGAGAAAACTGAAGGGGGTCCACGAGGACGTTAATATCACCACAAATGGGGAAGGAAGTGAAGAAGTTTGAGAAACACTGGTCTAAACCCATTCATCACGATGATTATTTTCCTGTTTTCTTCCTGCCACTGTAAAATTGTTTATTCAGGCTAACACTTTCAGGCTCTTTTGACTCGCCCTCGGTTGGACATAGACCTAATCGTTTGGCAATGACTAGAATATTGTACTAGTGTTCTCTCCACCCTAAAAGGGCTATGGTATTAGGATTAACTCCCATTAAGCTCCCCTTACTCACTCAGCCGGATAAGTTGTCTAGCATAATATTACTTGTTTGCAATAAAATCAAGAGCATTAGCTGACACAAAGGTAGTTGTTCCGACCATGAACTGAAAGGGATAACAATATACCAAACTGAAGAGCTCAGTAACTACCCCCATTAGTACTTCACTGCGATGATGCCATTTGTTTTGTTCTGACTACCACCAGACGATACTGACCAGCTCAAGAAGGGTCTCTTGGCCTGACGGAGTAATAAACATTCTCCATTAACCCCCCTTCATTGTGGTAACGATCACCCTACTTCATTCTGACTACCTCCCGGTGATATTCACCGCAGGAAAGCCCCTCGTGCTACTATTTTGTTCAGCTTTGGGGAACCTTTCATAGTGAGCGTTAAATGAAGCAGCTCTAGCATGTCTCTACTGCTTCCAGTTTGCTGGCCAGGTGGTGGCATGTGACGAGTGTGGCGCCTTGTGTGGGTGAGTCAGGACTGATGAGTCTCCTAGATTGCGAGTGTGATCACAGCAGAGTACAAAGAAAAGACGTAAAAGACCAAAGAAATTCACCTAAGACAGACAGGCAGTCAGACAGAGGTAAGTGGTGTGAGTGGACACTAAATTAGAAAACTAACTATAGTCGCGGCGCGCAACTTTGAGGTTGTCATTATCGTGCCCTGGTAACCTACCATTCAAAAGTGCGTCTGATTTCGTGTATAATATGAGACGCATGTGATTTGTGTATAATATGCTCGCGTACAATACTGTTCGTGTATAATATATTCGTGCATAATACAGTAATATGATTCGTGTATAATATGATACGAAATCAGACGCACTTTTGAATGGTAGGTTGCCAGGGTACGATAATGACAACTTCAGAGTTGTGCGTCGCGACTATAGGACTTCATCTGCAATTGTTTCCATTACTTATACATGTAAACAAAATTGAACTCTAAGTGCATTGTAGTATGACAGAAGAATGCATGAGTGGTTCTGACACATCAAGGGATCATTTAATCCTGTAGTGTCCCTTCAGAGGCGTAGGGGTCCTGGGTTAGACTATTTAGTCCAGACTTATAGTGATGATAACCAGTTACACTTCCCTCAGTATTATTTGGTGAGTAATAAACACCAACCATGATTTACAACTAAACTCTCATCAGAAACATCAGGTTTGAGCACCATAATCCAATAGACCACATGACAAAAATAAGGTTCGAATCCCATTATAGCAGATCAAATTGTTATTCTGATACCAGTATAATAACCCACGTTCTTGAAGCGAGAGTGGGTGATATTTTGATAGGAAAATAGTATTAATCTGTTTTAACCAAGGTTGACAGAAGTGCTGAGGGTCAACCAGTGAGTAAACCTGATGTTCTTTACAATAATAAGTCAAAGGTCAAACGTTTACCAGTAAAATCTGCTTAAACAGTTTTTAGCCAGTTCAACCCAAACTTCGACGAAATACTGAGGCTAAGGCATGAGTGAAGTAATTAAAATTTTGAGAATGATCTGTCAAAGGTCATGATCACAGAGCACGGTCAAAGGTGGCTCTATGTGTCTGCTTATTAGCAAAACAACTTTGTTTTGGTTGGATTTCAACCAAACTTGGGAGAAGGGTTGATGGTCAGCCAAGGAATATTTTTTTTTATGAATAGGTCAAAAGTTAAGGTCACATGCAAGGTCAGCTGAAACAGTTTAATATGATTTTGATGAAACAGTGTGGAAGGTCTGGTGGTAAGGCAAAAATAAAAGGCTCTCATTTCGAGAACAATCAATCAAAGGTCAAGGCCACAGGAAAAGGTCAAAGGCCATGCTCACAGTGCAAGGTCAAGTCAAACAGGTTTAGTATGATTACCTCGACAGAGGCGTTGTGGTCGAGTTTCTTTGTTTGTTTCTTTGTTAACAACTTTACGGAAAAACAGCAGAATGAAATTATATGAAACTTTCAGGATATGTGGACACTGGTCTCAAAAGGAAGTCATTAAATTTTGGAGGTAATCGAGTGACCATGAAAGGTCAAAATCAAGGTCACCAATTTTCAGAGGGCTAGAACTTGAAACTGGTTGAAGATAGAGATACTTACTATTAGGAACATACGGGACCTCCCATATGGGCTTTCATTTGGCACCAAGACCTTTGGCCTTGAGTGACCTTGAAAGATCAGACTCAGGGTCACGGATATTCAGGGGGCTATAACTCGAAACTGGTTGCAGTTAAATATTTACCATTATCAACATACAGGATGTCATATAACCTATGGAACTGTAATTGGTGCCATGACCTGTGACCTTAAGTGACCGTGAAAGGTCACTCTCAAGGCCATGGATATTCAGGGGGCCATAACTCAAAACTGGTTTAAGATAGATATTTACTAATATCAGAATATAAGAAGTCCCATATGGGTACCATGACCTTAGACCTTAAGTGACCTTGAAAGGTCAGACTTAAGGTCATGAATATTCAGGGGGCTATAACTCGAAACTTGTTGAAGATAGACATATTTACTATTACCAGGATTTAGCAAGTCTCATATGGACTTTCACTTGGCACATTGACCTTTGACCTTGAGTGGTCGAGTGAGGTTTGTTGTGCCTGGCACCACTTGTCTGAACTAAACTTGGTAGAAGGGTTAAGGGCCAGGCAAGAACAAAGGGATTCAGTTTTGTAACAATCAATCGAAGATGATGATCACAGGACAAGGTCAGATTTTCAAGCCATTGGTTGTGTGTAATAAAAAAAACAACTAAAACAGAGTTGATAAGTGTAAGAACAGACTTAATGGATAAGTTAAGGATTATGCTAGTGTCTGACTATCATTTTTTACAGCAATAGGTCAAAGGTCAAGATCACACAGCAAAGTTTTAGACCTTTATTAGTGAGGAGGTTAATGAAGGCTACACCTAATTCCTCCATTTCGAAAAGGCCGTCCAAAACTGAATAAAGCTGTCTGGTTGTAAACTGAAAGGGTTAACTCCCGTAGTTCGATGTTCTTATTACATTACGATTTAATCCATCTTTGGGAAGCCTGCTCGGACTGAAGAGAGTTAGTCTTTTCATTACGATGATGTATTCTATTTTTCACTGACACTTCCACCAGACGGTTATATCCACCGATTATATTCAACCTTAGTATGGAGGAAGTTGAACAAGATTAAGCCGAACTCCTCCAATTTACAACCACCACACGATTTTATGCATCAATTTTATTCAGTTCGACCATGGAAGGAGATGATGAAGGCTGTCTAACTCCTCTAGTTTGTCTTGAGTTATAAAAAATAATAATAATCCTGGAGATATCATGAGTATAATATGACGTACTCGCAATGCAGAAGTTAACCCTAAGAGAGCCATTGCCAATGATAGCCCAGCAAGTGACTAGCCTCTTCGATACGATGATGTCTTCTTGCTACTCACAGATGATACTCTTTGATTTAAGAATGGTCTCTTGTTTTAAAGTTTTAAAGAAATTTATACTTAACCCTTCCAGTGCCAAAGATCTCTCCTTTGCAAAATACAATTGTCTGGTGAAAGAGGAAGTAAAGCATATGGCGTTCTTGGCCTAAGTGGGTTAACATTTTCATCACATTGTTTATCATTCTAGTATACATGTATTTTGACTCCAACAGGACTATTTCATTTACGGTAAGAAAAACTTGACGCGTTCATAGGGTTATACTGATTTCCCTGAACTCCTTCATCGCAAGAATTCTTCCCAAAGTTGAATAAAACCCGTATGATGTTGGCAAGAATATGATGATGCAGACGTCATTATACTGAAGGGGTTATTGCTGACGTCTGGCCAGCACTGACTTAATGATCGGAAGTACAATACATTAACGATTTCCATCCGATGGCATTCTTATTTTATTCTGACCATGCCCTGACAGTTATTTACGTAAGGATAGACTTTTGAAAGAGCTGATGTTCGTCACAGGCTCAGTTACCTCCTTCCCTATGGTGGGTCTCACCAGAGCCAAATAAAATCATCTGAAAGCAGCAAGAACAATAGGCGGTAGGGTACGATGGCCGGCTGTAAGTGGACCAAGCTTTGGCCCACCCGAGGTACAAATTATAAGTGGCGCTGCCTGTGAAAGGAAGTGAGTTTCAACACTAAACGTCATTTCTTTATGGAGGTACTCCAGTCCAACATTACACCCAAGAAGCATGGCCCTGGCTTAATAATCTTCGGAGCTTTAGCATTTCGCGCGAGCAAGGTCGCAATTTTAGCCTTTTTCATATTTTCTGCACTTGATGAACTTTGACCCTTAATCTGGCGGATATAGGTCATGCATGTACGGAGCACACTTGTAGAATGTAGTACACATTATCGTCTATAAGCATGCAAAGAAACATTCAATTCCATCCACCCATTGTGGTGCTGGGGAACTTGAAATTCACAGAATGTCCCACCAGAGTACAAATTTTAGGTGGCACTGCCAGCAACTAGAAGTGAGTTTCGACACTAAATGTCGTTTTAAACAGAAGCACTCCAGTGCAACATTCCACCCAAGAATCATGGCCCTGGCTTAATCATCTTCGGAGCTTTAGCATTTCGTGTGAGCATAGTCATGATTTTAGCTATTTTCACCGTTTTTGCATTTGATGACCCTTGACCCCTGACCTGGCCAATGAAGCACGTAAATGTACAATAGAAAGTTGTAGTACTAGTCTATGTCTATAAGCAGCCAAACTTTCATTCACTTCCACCGAGCCGCTGGGGAACTAGGGGGGGCATTTATGAAAACTGGTACTTGTCGCTAGGGATGCTGAGGCCAATATTCGCAGGCTTGCCACTCGAAAACTAGAGGAGAGAGGGGAAAAATGGAAGGCACATTTCCGATAGGGAATGACTTCAAGATTACACCAAAATAAGTCAGAGCTTTCTACGCCCATTAATAATACTTCTACAGTTCAAAACGTGAAAAGTGCGAAAAAAAATAGTTTTTTGCCCCTGCTAGGGAACGAGTGGTTGCATAGCAGCCAAAACCTTGCTGATACAACTAAATCATAGGCTGGTCATTGTGTACAAGTTTGGTCGGAATCGGTTAATTCTGAAGGTAGAAGAGCCTACCACAATTAAACAAGAGAAAAAGAAAGGAAACGCGACGTACAATAAGGGCAGCATGAGCTGGGCAAAAGACATCATCAGGATGATGCTGTTAAGGGGACCCTGTGTAGACAGACACAGATAAATAGACAGTGCTTTATTGCTTTAAAAATATGAATGTTTAACTTTTGACTTTTTTTTTTTACAATGTTGGCTTGATAACTGGATGGATACGTAGAAAGATGAATATAACTTGAAAAAGAGAGTAAGTATGGATAAACAGATAGAAGGATAGAGATAAAGAGAGAGAAAGGGGTAAACCTTGACTGACTGATTGATATATTCATTGAGAAAAACAAAAATAAACAGGAATATATAAAGATAAACAGATAGATAAATCAAATGTAATAGATAGATAACGATATTCGATAGATAAGATGTATAAATAAATGTAAATCGATTTCCGACACAGAGAGAGACGGGGGGGGGGGGCTGACATGAGGGTCCACTAATGTCCTCCCACTCGCACACCTACACATGAGGCAATGGTGAATGGAACAGGGAAAAAGAGAGGGAAAAAAAAGACATATATACAGATAAATAAAGGTGAACACAGACTGACGGACAGAGACAGACAGACGGATAGATTGATAGATGGATGGGTAGATAGAATGATAGATAAACAGGAGACTCGTTAATCTATTCCCAGTCCCACACCTGCACATTCTGAGACACCAGTGATGGGGAACGAAATGGACAAGGGAAGGAAAGATAACAGGTAGATAATTACATGAAGGTAAACAGGAAAAGCTGGATAGATAGACAATAGATAAAGACGGGCACGAGGACTAGATAGATAGATAGATAGATAAGAGGTCCAGCTAATATCTTCCCACTCGCACACTAAAACATTCTGAAGTACCAGTGAGGGGAAGGAAAAGGGGAGGGAAGGGGGGGAGAGGCAAAAGGGGGAAAAGGTGAAGACTGGAAGAAAACAGGGAAAAGAAAGGAGGAGGAAGAAAAAGATCAAGACATAAGAGGGAGAGGGGAGGAAGGAGAGAGAAAAGGTGAAGGGCGGAGGGGGGGGGGACGAATACGGAACAAGGGAAGGAAGAAACAAGATGAAAAAGTAGGGGGATCTGCGACGGTGGGAAGGTGAAAGGTGAGAGGAAAAGAGGATAAAAGAGAGGCAGGAAGAAACAGACAGGAGGGAAGAGTAATTAGGCTGGAAAAGTATAAACAGGAGGGAGGAATGAAGGGTAACGGAAGAAGGAAGGAGTAAAAGATACGTGAGGACAAACTTAGGACGAAGACAAAATGAAGGAGGAAAGAAAAGAGGGTTAAAAAATACAGAAGGAAAAAAAAAACAAGAGGATGGAATAGGTAAAATGAAGAAAATAAAAAGGAGAAAGGGAAATGAGGTAGAAAGGAAGAGGAAAACAACAGAAATGAGAGAGAAGGAGAGCTAAGGCAGAGGAAGGAGAGATGGGGGGAAAAGAAGAAGGATGGAAGAACATTTGTCACCGTAACTCCCACACCAACCTGTTTTTAAGTACAGTACAAGTGAGGAAAAATAAAAGGAATTATAAAAAGTGAGGTTGTTAGGAGGAAAAAAAAAAAAAAGAGAAAGGAGTAGAGGTAGTGCGTAACGGAAGAGGAAAGGGAAAGGAGCTAGAAAGGTGAGAGGGAGGGAGCAAGAGGCAGGATGAAGGAGAGACAGAGAAGGGAGCGAAGACCAAAGAGAAAAAAAGAATGACGAAAACATGTTACGCTACCACACCAACGCATTCTGAAGAAATACTGAGGGGAAACGAAAGGAAAAAACGATGAGGGGAAAAAAATGATAAATGAGTGGGAGGACGAGCTAAAATAAACACAGGGATAATGGACTGATGCAAAGACTGCAATAATAAAAGATGAAAAATTATTAACACCTACTGTACACATTATAAGACACGGAGGCATGACCAAGGGAGGGGGAAATTGGGACGCCAAGACGGAGGAAATCATTAGAAGAAAGGGGGTAGAGAGAAGGGAAAGGAGGAAAGAGGTAATAAATAAGAATATGGAGTTAAAATGGAGAAAAACACAGAAGGTAAGGAAGAATAGAGGATGAAGGAAGAAGGATGAATACAAGGCTGAGAGACGACAAGAAGGGAATGTGGGTGGAAAAAGGGAGAAGAGGGAGGGACTAATGAAGTAGAAACTAGAGGGGCACTCACTGGAGCGCATCACTCTGACAAGGGCAACGTAATTTCCTAACCACTCTTCATAATGGGTTAGGGTTTCTCATCACTGATTAGGGTTTCGCACAAAGTGTTCTCCGGATCCAGCATCTGTAATACGATCCGGATCGGTCCCAAAAATTAATCGATTGTTCCCTGGAACATGGGCTCTTTACCCACCAAGACTGGTCCAAATCTCTCTTTTAGTTTTTGAGTAATCATGCTAACAGACAAAGTAACTAACAAACAAACACTAACTAACTAACAAACAAACAGGGGTGAAAACATACTCTCCTTGTCGAAGAGAATGAAAAGAATGGGAAAGTAGAAGGGATAAAACCAGAGAAGGAAAGAAACAAAGAGGGTAAAGGAAGAAGAATGAAAGAAATAAAGATAAGAGGGAACGGGAAGACAACATGCTGGAAAACAGAATGAAGAAATGGTTAAAGGAAGAAGAAGAAGAAGAGAATAAGCAAACCAAACCGAGGTGGAAGGAAAGAAATGAAGATAAGTGAAGATGGAAGGAAGAAATAATAAAAAAGGTGAGGTGAAGGGTGAGCTAAGATGGAAAATAATAACTGCGAAAGAAGAAAAAGAAAAGTAAACGAGCAATGAAGGAAGAAAAATTGCACTCCTCCTCCCACATCAACGCATTTTGGAGCATGACCTGAAGGGAAGCCAGAAAGAACCTTGGAGGGAAAGAAGAGGAAAGAAAAGAGATAGCGGACACGAGGTGGGAGAGTGATAGCAAAGAAGGAAGAGAACGGTTTTTAAGGAATTAGGAAACAACAACGATGGAATTATTTATTTTTAATTTTTGCTCACCATTCAGTACAAAACCCGACACCCTCCGGAACTATCTCGCCAAATGCCAAACAGAAATTAGTGGAATATAGCAGGTCAGCGTAAATTGACAAATACAGTGTTATACAGGGGGAGGCGGTAGCTCGATCGGTAGAGAGTTGGCTTGCGGTCCCGTGGGACCCAGGTTCGAATCCTCGTTGGTGCAGGGAACAGTTTAAGGATTTGAATTTCATTAAATCAGGCTTTACTGATCTACCAGAAGACCCGCCGACATGTCGTAAAAATGACCCCGCTAATACCAATACACCAGTCCTGTATGAGACAGCCCTAGCATGTATTCAATATGGACGGTGGGTGTTAAGCGCCGAAGTGGTGACATGTAGATTGTAGGAGGACGACTGGGCCTTGATAGCAGGCTGTGAAGCCTATGCCCAGAGTCGGACACATAAAAAAAAAAAAAAAAAAAAAA
>JAGKTI010004326.1:9013-22315 GCA_018397915.1 Birgus latro
CCCCGTGACGCAGACTGGGGCGGCGGGGCGTCCACCAAGCATCTGTTATCTGGGTTATTTCAACGTACCCGCCGTGGCCTCGGGAGCATAACTCACACTTCCCTCTGAGGCCAGACTGAGGCTCCCGTGTTGACCCAAGATAACTTTATACCATGTCTCAGCATCCTCTAATTCATGCTTATTTATCTTGCTATTATTAGCTTAGGGAAGCTATTTCCGCTTACACACACACACACACACACACACACTGTGTGTGTGTGTAAATAACTATATCTTTACGTACAAGTGCAATACGTAAATCACTAGTAAATACCAGTTTATATACAACATACTAACGGACTAAACTTACAAGGAAGAGAAACAAAGCACCCAGCCGATTCAACCACTAATCACATACAGTCAAGTACCGCCTGTGCAGCCGCGGCAGACATACGAACAGTGTAACAGTGAATATCATTTTGTGGCCCCTCTCTATCGCCACCTCATTCTGTTGATACAGGGTTTCCTCCACTTTCACTTTCCTTCCTCTCCACATCATCCACACTCCTACAAACCATCACTAACTTGTCTCTTCTCCTTGCACTTGCTTATTCCCGTATGCTCCCATTCTGTTGAGCATTATACCACTGACAATTTCTTTTTACATAACGCCACGACAGAATCAGCGGATGTAAATATGTTGTCACCTAGTTCTTTCACCTTCACTTAACCCAAATTTTCGTCCCTTTGCAACTTATTTCACGTCGCTGAGTGGTAGCGAAAGATAATGCCGTGGTTCTACATCTCGTCCATAACACTTTTTCGTGACCAGAATCATATCCTTGTATTAATCTCTTGTTACAGTTTAACATTCCAGATGAAGAGAGCAATTTTAGGCCAAGTTATAGCTGACAGACTATGATGTCATATACCACTGACAATTTCTTCTCACTTAACAAGCTTGTCAGTCTTAGGAGTGTAGTTGATAGGTGCAGGTTTAATTCATTCCAAATCAGAAAGCACCGTAAGAGCGCATACCTCCCCACAGCCAATAAAATTTATGAATTAGTACTGTATAATATTGTAGTTCCTCTTTCCTACCAGACGACGACGTTTAGGGCTCCACATAGTCATTTAATTATACGGTCTTACTCTGCCCTATTACACTGTCTCAGATACCGCATACCTCCCCCAACGCCAATGAAATGTATGATTTATTCTTTCATCCTGGTCCGGATCCACTTCAAAATCCAATTACGTGTAACCCTGACCCACTGCTCACCAATCCACCACTATGACTGAGATCCAGTGACACAAACAGGCAAACAAACACAGATGAGTACATAATCTCCGTCTAACCTTGTGGACGGAGATGATTAAACTTACACTCGGTCAGACCTTATATCATTATACATATTTGCTTATACTCCCTCACTCTATATCTACTACCTGTAATATTTAGAATTCTGTTTTGGAGTGGACTATGGTTGAAGTTGATGGAGTTTGAGTGAGGAAGTATATGGAGATGTGGAAGGGTGTGAGTCATGTGGGGCGCTCCGCTGCTTTGAAATAACCTATAAATATTCTGTGACCTACTGATCAGGTGTCGGAGGGTCGGATATGAAGGGTGCCCACAGATAACACACCGCCTCCTTATCTCAACCATCCCAGACCCAGTTATAAGCAATCTCGGGCTTCTGTGATGCACCCTGATGAATCAAATCGTTTGGCGTTTGGAGGATCTAAATACCAGAGTTGTCCCTGCCATGTAAGGGCTAATGGTGATAATATTTAGTTTCTCAGATACATAACTCACCCTTAGCCGAATACAAGAGTAGTGAAACCTTTGATAGCCGCACCCACCTCTGTAGAATTTTAAGGGAACAGATATAATTATTTAAAGGTTAGACACTTATATGACACCCTTTTGACACGCGGGCCGTCCCAGCACAGCTAATTTTCCCATTTTCTCCCCTGCCCCTGTGTGTCATACGTAAGGCTATTCCGACACGACACAAGTACACGGTCGACTAGATGCACACCACACGCACTTCAAACACACCCCAGACACCCACCAGACACCCTCCTTTTCCCCCAGTAAGACCTACATCCCACCCTTCAAAAACATACCCTGACTGAATGAGTGGGTTGGTGACACAGTTAGGGACACACTGTAGTTCGTGGTCCCTCGCAGGTGCAGCAAAAATTGTCTGGTGTTGGTTGAAATAAACACTAGCGCTGTCCCGACCACGACAGGGTAAATGTGTTCTTTGGATGATTAGTCAATGTAGAATAGTGGAGCATTTACGTATATTTTGATATCCCGATGCAGGAGCGACTTGCAGTGATGAAAAGGAATTAACAGAGGCTACACAAGAGCAACTGAGGTGATGAACAACACTCAGGTGTAGATCATTACTGTACATTATGGGAATTTGATACCAGGTTAAAACATGCTTTAGCGGGTCTTCGGCGATGATTTACTGCAAGAGTTAGTAGCCTATATTTTTTTCTTGCAATTCACATTAGGTTAGTGCTATATTTGTCATATTATAATCCTATCACTCTTCACAACTACAGTTTCAGATCAGGAAGTCCATTATAGTGCGTTTACTTTAGCGTGAAGAAAGATCCCTGACCCTTTCAGCTCGGTTGCTGGCCAAATGTAGTCAGATTATAGAGTTAATTTGATTTGCAACCAAGGAGACTCATTCCTGCCTCATTACCAAGGTTCATCGAATAATATGCAACGTCTGTTTAGGATTAGGTGGTAGTAGAGGTTCTGTTCCGTCAAGTAAAACCAACCGACTGTAATTCACTTTTCTGAACGCCAGGGCTAACGCCGACACTCATGTTGGTTACGCTTCAAGTGCCGCCATGACAGCACTGGTTCAGCATCGTCAGTGCTATCACAAAAAAAAACAAAACAACAAAAGTGGCGCCATTACTTGTGGCTAGTGCATTTTTTTTTGGGGGGGGCTAAGGATAACCTAATTCCCTAGTTCCTCAGAGCTTGTTCCTTGAATCCGGTTACGTGTCATCTCTGTCTAGGGAAATCAAGGAACAGTGAAGCCTGGGTAACTCACCTTCACTTGGTACTGAGCGTGAGTTTCCTTGAGGTGAAGATGTTGATTAAATCCACAGTTGACGCCCCTCCCTTCCACCTAACTTAAATATTCACTCACTGATTAAACACCACCAATTCAACCCTCACCACAAACACAGACTACCCCCTCACTCAGGAATCTTTTCTCTTAATAAGCAACGCAAATTCATCTAGGAAGTACATCTGAGTATTAGTGTTATCATTTCTATGGTACTTTCACCTTAACTTGGCGGAGATTTTCGTCCTTTAGTGGCTTAATCCCCGTTGCTCGATGGCAGAACAAGACAACACAGTACTATGCTCTACATCCTTTCCACAGCACGTCCTCGTTTGTGGCTTTATGTTCAGCTCAACGGCAGAATAAGAACACTACGACACTACATCCTTTCCATAGCACTTCCCCGTGAGTAGCGCTGTGTTCTTGTGTTAATCGCAGCTCAAGGTGGAGAGATTGCAGTTTTAGGCCAAGTCAAAGTGAAAGGAGTACTGTTGCTTCTTGTGTCCGCCCTGCTCTCACCAAACACTAGGTTCTTGTGTTAATGCTTTTTTATAACTCGCCATTCGAGATGGAGAGATGGCAATTTTGGGCAGAGTTAAAATAATAGGAGTATAGTATCCCCACGTGCTTGTGTCGGTCGGGTGCTCTCTGTATAACACTGCGAGGAACTAATGAACATCTGTGGAGGCTGCGGGAAGGGACTGATGGCCGCTTCACAGATACGCCCGATAAGATCAAGAGGATGAGAAGTGGCCCGGGCGCCAGTCAGACCAGCCACAACGCACTCACGAATAACGAAATTAGTGAACCAATGACGAAAGAATAATATGACTGCCGAAGTAACAGCAAGAGTGTCCAGTGACTGACGTGTACTGTAGTGATGGAGTAGAGAGACGCTCGGCACGGCCTTCCTCGAGTTACTGCTCGGACTCCGGACACCCCCAACGACTAGTGGCCTCCACATGATAAGTAATGCGACTGATTTTCTTTATCCGCCGACTCCTTAGCGATTTACTCTGAACCACACACCTCAGTACCTTCCTTTTCGCTGTTGTTACAAACTGTGCCGAAAGGAAAACGATACGTCATAACATACATGAGAAATTAAGGAAGAGGTACAGAATCGTCTCCTGTGCACCAAGAAAACGGGTCTTTCCATTCATGATGGACTCTCTTTAGCCTTAAAACCTCGGCCTTTATTTGGGCAAACTTCGGATATTGACTGAAGCATTATTTACCCCCTCCCCCCCCCCCCCTTGTATACACTCTCAACTGAGGACATTTTTACTGTTCGCTTCTATGGTCGTGTATCTCGGGTTGTGAATTTGCCAAGAGGACGGAGTGTGATCACTAAGACTGTCATTAAGTCAGTTTGACGTCTTGGCAGTGTTCACCCTAGGATGGGAAAAATGCCTGTCCCCGGTTCTACCACGAGTTCATGATCCCTACGGTATATGTTTTTGTTTTCCAGTGCATTTGTAATTTGTGGTGGTGGTGGTGGTGATGATGATGATGATGGAGGAAAATGAAAAGGAAAAAATGAGATAGTGGAGGAGGGGGAAGAGGAGAAATGCGAACTCAGGAACGTAAGAGGATAACCGGGTCCTTGTCAGATCTTATAGTTGACTCCATTGTGCTCTGTCCCGTATTCCGGCTCTGTAGTACCTCTTCCTAGGCGATTTATCCTTCGCATCACGCCTTCATATCCCCGTTTATGTTACTGGGGCAAAGCATGTCGATATCAAAACGATTTCAATGGCACATGAGAAAATGTTAACGTCGAATTGGGATGTATAGAATTAACAACTGTACACACACACACACACACACACACAAAATGATAAGCGAGGGTGTGTAAGTGTTAAAAGTGTCCGTCAGATCTGTTCTCAGTGGGCACCGTGTTTGTAAACAGAGCGCGAGTAAGAATCCCACGAATGGAGTTAAAATCCTCTGCTCAATAACGTAAACATACCGAATGAATGAAGTTAAACCTCAAGAATGAATGAAGTTAAAGGGACTGAGTACAATGAAGAGTCAAATCAGAATGGGCCTACATGCGCTAGTTCAAGTATGATAATCTGAATATGAGGAAATCATCGTTTTATTGGCCTCACCACGACACAGAAACTCTTTTGACTCGCATCGGAAGCGTCTTTAGATATCTCAACACATAATTAGACGGTCTGGATACATCTAAACACACCATTTGAGCAGAAATATGTTTAAATAATTATTCTAAATGAGTCCATTTGCAAAGAGGGCGACGGCCATGCCAGTTGCAGCATTGCCATACTGCGATCTATGCATTTCTGTTCACGTGAAATCTATGACAGTGTATTATATTGTACCTGCCGAGGTGAAGAGACATACTAATGTGAATAGCAATGATATTACGGAAAAGCTAGTGCAAACTGTGCTTATAATACTTTTGATTATTGCCAATATAATTCCAAGAAAATAATATTCCTAGAGGTGTTACTGAGTCGACTTTCAAAACAACTTGTAGATATAACAAATGCGGAGATACTGTAAAAAGAATTCGGTGCAGTGTGGACGCTTATTGTTCGAAGAATCAATGTGAGCTAAAAAAAATATGTGTACTTGCATTACTAATGGCAGGAATAATAACACCAAATTCATTGTCAAGGAGTATTCGGCATGTTGTTTGTCCCGTGTGGCGCTACGCCCAAGTTGGCATAAACATCCTCCGACAGTCACCCCGCCATCTTGGAAGTGGTGGTACAGGACCAGTTTATTCACTTGTGTTTTAAGTTTTCATATCGCCCAGCTGGATTTCGTTCAAGGTAAGTCATGCATATGTGATTGAATATGTGTATCCATAGCAGAGTGTATGAAAAGCATAATTACTATGACCAAAGGCATTTTAAGTGAGATAGAGGTATCAGGCTGTCAACAATGGGCAAGTTTATAGGTTAGCCAACGGAATTGCAACACAGTCGAGATAATTATGTAGCTACGTTTCTTTATGTTCTTTGTGCATTATATTTTGATAGATCACAACTGAATAGAGAGATTGCTTTGGTCATGGAGGCCTTAATGTTCTGCATGCAAAATTGTCAAGGTTTTTAAAATTATCAGTATTCAGAACAATACCTATAAGGCCGGTTGCGATGATATTAGTATTTGTTTCCTATAGTTTTCATATATGATTCACTTCATTATAACATGTCCGAACCGTCCAAAAGCTAGTTTATTTTGCCCTCCGTTAGGTTTGGTTAGGCTGAATAAATTGTTGCACTGTTTTATGGTAGTTTTGACTGAAAATATGAAAATAACCCATACTGATCGAATCACCTGAAGAATCGTCGGTAAATTTTTCCTTTAGGGCCGTTTCGTATTTTTTTTCTTTTTTTCTGTTATAGTTTTTTAGTTTATTTGACTTCTGAGATCATATTACATGTGGAAATAACCTAACTTATCCTCATAACCTAACCTATCGTATCCCCACAACCTAACCTTACCTCAACAAAACCTAACCTAACCCATCCTTTAGCTAACCTAACCCAACCTGTCCTCACAACCTAACCTAACCTATCCTCACAACCTAGCCTAACCTGTTCAATGTGTACTGGGGTGACTTGAGGTGTGATACCCTGGAGTGACAATCTTTCAGGTGGACATTCCGGGGTGATGATTCTTCAGGTGATCCAACCAGTCTAACCTTACCTAACTTGGAGGGTGTTTTAGAGGGAGATTAACACATTGTTCTCCAACACTTATTTGACTCTATATATTATATTATGCACCAAAATAGCTTGTATTTGCTTTTGTTACATACCTGTTTTTTTTCGCTATCTGGGTTTATTCGGAGGAAAAGCTGGGTTTTTGCGGAAAAACCCAGTGGCAGCCCAGGTAGTTGTACTTACGAAGGTGGCGTAATACCGTGTCACGTAAAAGTTGCGCTGTACGATCATCCTTCCCTAATTAATCACAGAAATGTCACAAAAGACAAAACCCAACCCAACCTCCGCCATGGTCACACTCGAACAGAACACCCGGGGGGAAAGTAGGCATAGGGTACTGTGTGTAATATTTTCAAATCCTGTTTCATTAGCAATTCCTGGTCATGTGGCACTGAATAAAACCTGTTGGCCGGACACAAATTTCTTTTAGCCCAAGATAATACATGTACCCAGTGTCCTATTATATTTTTATGTCATTATTCTTGAATGTTGCCCAAAGCATCTCCAGCAGCATCGCCAACTCAACGTAAGTAACTCGTCCCATCTTAACAGCAAAATCATATGAAAGTTTTTGGTATTCATCAGTAAACCTTCTATCCTTTACATTTTCCTCTCATTCATCATCAGTAAGTCTTTGATGTATTTGTCAGGAGTCAGTTTTCCACGCGTTTTGGCGGGAAATTCAGGATGTGCCAATAGCTACACAAAATAAGGAATTATAGGAGACAGGCTTTCTTACCTCGTGTCGTAATATATAACCAAACTCTTCATTTTAACGGAAATGTATAGCAAGGGTAAAAGGAAAGATTCACGCGTTCTTTTATTACAAAAATATTCGCTGAAAAATATACACGTATACACATATAAACCAATCATGAGAATGTATCATGATTTGTAAACTGTACACTGGAGAGACGAAGCTATATTAACCCATTCAGTCCTGTTCTGCATTATTTATTTTCTTGCTATCTCCAAACGATTATTATTATTATTATTATTACTGAAGGGACTGATGGAACGGAAGGAGTTAGATAAAGCCTCCATCAACACCTTAATCAAGAGACTCATTTTTAAGCTGAAGAAAATCGTCTGTACATAGCGAGAATAAATAACACGACATGGGAATCCAGGGATAAAGAAAACCAGAAAAAAAATTGATTGGTCAAAAAGAAAACCCTCACTTGAAAATAAGTACGTAAACCAGTCACCTCAGCGAGTTAGTGTAAATATTAATCCCTTCAGTCCGATGACTTATTCTTTACTTCATTCTTCCATTCTCTGGACTATTTTATTCAATTCAGGAGGAGTTTGATTAAGTCCTTGACCCCTTTTCCCAGGCAACTTACTTTGCCTGCTACACCTTACTCTCCATCTCCGTATTACATAACTCATTGTAATATTCCCCATACTCAGCATATATGACGTGCAAAAGGATATGAACCAGCCGTATATCCAAAAAAATAAATCGCTGAGGAAAAGGTGTAACGGAGCTTCCTTACCTGACGAGAATGCGGGTCATAGACAACATTAACCTTTACATTAACACAGATCTTTCCAAAACTCAACAAAAATCATCTGAAGATAAAAAATAAGAACACAGATCACCGGACTGAAGGGGTAGAAATGAACCCGTATATGGTCCACATTGGAATAGCAGTTTTGGGAGAAACAAAAATAAAGCAAAAATAATGAAAAAAAAATCCACTCAGGGTAGATACAGGTGTCTGGGGTAGATACAGGTGTGTGGGATAGATACAGGTGTATGGGGTAGATGAAGTGTGTGGGCAAGATACAGATGTGTGGGCCAAAGACAGGTGTGTAGGGTAGATCCAGGTGATTCGGTGGGCCTGGTGTGACGTCACGGGGTCATTGCAGGTCGGGTCATTCTCAGGCCTCTGGGGCGTCGGTGGAAACTTCCTCTGCCTCTGTTTCCACCTCAGCCTCCTCAAGGTCCTCCTCAGTGGCAGGATCGGAGGCAATCTTGGCAAGGACATCCTCAGCGGGGGGAGCATCGTCAGGGGTAACTTCAGCAGGGGCGGGTTCAGCAGGTGTTTCCTCAGGTGTTTCTTCAGCAGGAGCCTCAGCATCAACCTCAGTATCCGTGACCTCTTCAGCAGGCACCTCCTCAGCAGCGCCTCTCACGTCAATGTCAGGCACTTCTTCTATGGGGCTGGGGACAGGTGGGTCTGGGTAGGCAGGGTAGCTAGGATAGGCAGGGGCGGGGTGGTAGGCGGGGAAGTATGGCGGTGGGGGATAGGCAGGGGGGTGATGCTGGACGCTGATCTCCCCCTCGTACGTCACATCAGCCAGCAGACCGTCACCGTTGTCCGAATACGTCACAACCTGGCGACGACCATCCGGGAGGTTGACTCTGTAGGACCCGCTCGTCTTGTACCCATCTCGCTCCTCTGTCTTGTCGAATTTAACCTTCTGGTAGTCGTCGTTAACATCATAGGTGTACTTATACTTGGGTGGGACCTGAGGGAGGGCAGGAGGATGTAGAAGAAGACTCTGAAGCCACACCTATCAACTACACGACCTGTTAAACCAGACAATCTATTTCTACAATCACAATCCTTCCTGAAGTTAAAATACGACAAGCAACTATTTACATCCTCTTCCCTCTAACTCCTGGGTGAACAGGGACACAGGGGAAACCATAACATACTTTGTCCCACAGTCTGACCGTCCTGGGAATCATACGGTTGTTTCCTGTTACGTGCTGGAGGTGCTGGAGTTATCGGTGACCCCAGGACAGTTCCAGTGTTCCGTTAGGAGTGTGGTTGTAGTGAGAAAATAAAAATGATGTCTGTAGTAGTAGTAGTAGTAATAGTAATAGCGGCAGTAGTAGTAGCCTAGTAGTATCTCCTGCTTCATCTGAAATGTGAACCCTGTGAGCTGCAACTGAAGCTGTGCTCCTCCTGCAGTCAACATTCTTTTGGGGGATAGGGAGGGAACTGAGGGACGTCTGTATAACCGGTCAGTGGAGACACCTCGTTACATTGGTGCCACCACATGAAGGCATCCCTCTCCAGCACCGTCAGGCAGTAACAAGAGTAAGATAAAGCAGACGAAACAGTTACGAAGGGTTAAGTGTACTGCAAAACTAGCCATTAAGTCACTGGCCCCACCAAACACCGCTTATTTACTTGACCAAAGCCATGGACATCAGAGGCCGAGGTGGGGTTGTGGTTGAGACGCATTTTATTTATATAGTTCGTTATTTTCACGTCACTGTAATACCGTTTAGGCGCAAGAATTAGTGAAGTAATTTGTCTAGCCTGGCTTGGTGTAGAGAAGGGTATGCTCGTTATCATTCTATTCCCGTGAATGGGAGTGAAACTTCGGGTGGTCATTTTCGGTGACGCAATGGAGCTAATGTTCTCGGATGAATCGGCATGGAAGACACTGATTCCTCTTCTTTGGCGATTAATTTCCTTACTACCCCTTCATAAGTCTCTCGTTTACTGTTGTGCATACTTTCATAATCTACAGAGGCTGCATAAGTTACGTAAGAGAGAATACTGAAGGTGTGACATGCAAAATTACCTCTTTTCATCGATTTATTTTATCTATTACACCTTCAGACTCTCGTGTTTACTGCTATTCATACCTGCAATATCGACAAAGTTTGCACAAGTAACATAAATGAAGCTATTAAAGTCGAAACATGTAAAATTAATCGCCGAGAAAGACGGTTACGAAATCTCCCAAACCAACGTAAACACGGCCCATATGTTTACATCCAGAGACGCCTCGCTGGCCTGGGAAAGTTGACGCCGACGCTAATTACAGTTTCCCGCTTCCCTTGAAATACGACTATGGTTTCCTCGTTGTTGAGTAGAAGGTTGCGTAACATGGCAACGGGAAGATTAGAAAGTGTGGCGTGGTTTGAGGGGGAAATTGTGGCTAGGGGACGCTTAGTGTGTCCATCATGGAGGGGGGAGTGTGTGACGGAAGAAGGAGGAGGATGACGATAAGGAGGAGGAGAAGATGATGGTGGAGGAGGAGGAGGAGAAGAAGAAGAAGACGATGGTGGAGGAGGAGGAGGAGAAGCTGAAGACGATGGTGGTGGAGGAAGAGGAGAAGAAGAGTGGCGGAAATGGTGTTTACAGTGAAATTGGGATTTTTTTTTTCGGGGGGGGGCGCCTTGGGAAAAAAAAAAGATTTTTGATGCACTTTCATTCTTTACTCACGGGGGGAGAGAGAGAGAGAGGGTAAGCAGGGAGGCAGATTGAATTCTTACTCCTGCAAACAACAACGATAATAATAATAATAATAGTAATAATAATAATAATAATAACTCACATCAGGATAGTCAGGCTCCGGATGGTGGTAGGGTGCAGGAGGGGGGTAGGCGGGGGGTGGGGGTGGGGGGTGGTAAGGGTCGGGAGGGGGATAGGAGGGAGGATAGCGTGGGTAATGAGGAGGCGATGCTCCTAGGGCCACGGCGGTCAGGGCAACGAGGGTGCACACCTGGGGGGGGGGGGAGAAATGTATATCATCATCATCATCATCATCATCACTATCATCACTCACTCCACATGGCAACACACATTCCACACATCATCATCATCATTCTCATCTCTCATTTCCTCCATGCTGCGTCTTCCACACCGCTCTCTCACATCTCCACAACTCATCTCACCTCAGTCATAGTCCTCAAGCACTTTATTTCTTTCACTCTTACACCCTTTTCCTGTCCTCTACACCTCTAATGCACCTCAAATACACAGCATCTTCAACACTTTGCCTTCTTTCATACCTATCGTTATCTCCTTCCACATGCGTCTTTAAAAAATAAGGAGTTCCGTATTAGGCCTACTACTTCCGGAGCATAAAGGGGTCCTTCTTCTCCTTGGGTAAGGAGGCTCCCTAACACCTCTTCCTTAGCGATTTATTTTCGAAAACTACATATTAACATTTTTTTTCTTCACTCTCCAGACTACCCACTAAGAACTCCTTTTTTGCGACTTATGTCTTTTTAATGTGGATATAAATTGCAGAAAGACACATGAAAATAGTACCGGAACAGAATCAGAAATAGCCCTGTAAGGAAGAGGTGTTAGTAAGTTTCCTAACCTTACGAGAATATGGTGTCTATTGTACCGTAATCTAGAGTATTTAAAGGTATGAGACCGACCTACGTCCCTGGTAGTTTTGTACATTACTAAATATAATAATGAAAATAATAATAATAATAATAATAATGGTGATAATAACAATAATAATAATAATAATAATAATAATAATAATAATAATAATAATAATAATAATACAGACACCACTGGGATTGGAACCGTAGCTCCTAACCCGCAACCCTTTCAGACCAAGACCTTTACACGTCCCTCTCACTCTCATCCATTCTCCAGTTCTACACCTTATTTCAGAGTCTTCCTCCTTTCTGTCCTTTTCTCTAACACGAGGGTAATATATTGGTTGAATCTGACTTTTTTCCAACAGATCCCGTCAACCTTCCTTTCTCTCTCTCATACTTGCTGTGGGAAAACCATACTGCCTTATTTTCCACTCTGACTAAATACCATAGTTCTTTCACCTTAACCTGGCCCAGATTTTCGTCCTTCTGTAGATTATATCATGTAGCTCGGAGCCAGATAAAAAAAAATGATTCTATGCCTTTACATCCTTTCGGTAGCACTTTTTCGTGACTAGTAAATATTCTAGTACTAATCTATTGCTACAGCTCAGCATGAAAAAAAGATGAGTGGAATTTTAGGCCAAGTTAGTGTAAAATGAGTATAGATGTGACCCAGCGTGATGTCCTACCTTAAGCGTCATGATGGCTTGTGATGACGGTAGGGTGGTAGCGCTGGCATATATACCTACGAGAACACCCACTGACCCCCCCCGCCCCCCCCTCCCCCCCCCCCCCCTCACACACCCCCCCCCCCTCCCTCACTCTCCCCCCCCCCCCCCACCCCAGCCGCCACGACCTCAACAAGGGCGTGGCGTTGTGGGGGGCTAGAGCATCACTTTCCCCGTCCCATCCTCCTCCCGCGGCCGTGTAGTCTTCTCACTCACTGTGCTCATTATCCTCGTTTAAGTGTTTTGTTTTCCACTCTGCATTCCCCAGTTTTCACCTTCCTTCACTACACTCTTCTCCCCAGTTGATCTCATATCCTCAGCTTACGGTGGAAATGATTGAAAACAAACGACCTGGGTAATATAGTTAACGTGCAGCACAAAGATGAGGCGTTACGAGGAGAGGCAGGCAGGCCAATGAGGAAGTGAAGGAGTGTTGTGGTATTCTTGTGGATGTGTTGGAAAGCATTAAGTGAAATGCAGTACCTTGAGACGTTTTGGTCATGTGGAGAGAATGGAAAATGAGAGACTGACGAGGAGAATGAATGTGAGTGAGGTGGAAAGGGAAGGGGAGGTGGAACAGAGGATGAGATAAAGGGTTAGAGCTAAGTGGTAAATGAGACAGAGGGTATGAGTTGGAGAATGGGCAGCCTGATGGCGGAGGACAGGGTGTTATGGAAGTCAGTCGTTTT
>JAGKTI010004326.1:27335-51340 GCA_018397915.1 Birgus latro
CACTACACCATACTGCATACACTACACCATACTGCATGCACTACACTGTACTATACTACACTGTACTACACTGCACAACACTACACTGTACTACACTGCACAACACTACACTGTACTGCACTACACAACACTACACTGTACAACACTACACTGCACTACACTGTACTACACTACTCCATACTACATTATACTACACTGTACTACCCTACACTACAAAGCACAACACTAGACTACACTACACTGCACTGCACTACACAACAGTACACCACAGTACACTACACTGTACTACTCTACACCACACTGCACTACACTTTGCTACACTACACTATGCTACATTACATTTACCAAAAAGAGATGCTGTAATGTATAGTGTATGTTCTGTACCGTACCTGTAGGACAGCCCCAGAGAAACATACTTGCCTGCCAATAGGAGTTGCTGTACTTTAACTCTGGTGTTATGTCCATTACTTTCATGTTATCCAAGAAATGCACTTCACCCAGTCATGAGAGGCCTGAGCCAACAATTGAAAACCCATTGTACCAGTAACATTGATTTTTAGCACATACCTTTACTGGCATGATCTGGAATGATATATACTGACCTGATCATTATTCCAGTCCATCCCACCCACTTAACTTCACTCTGCTTTGATGCGATGAACATTGTAACACTGGCTGCTTCAAGTAGCAGCCACCTTACAATATCCTTATTCAAAGTGTATAATTTCCCATGGCCCACTACCCACCACCATTGTAGTCCATCTCACCCATTCATCGCCATCCACTACACCCAGTCCTGAAACACAATTGAAAGAGGACTGATTTTGTCACACCCCTTCACATGAATGACTGGAAATGATCATCACTTAATCTGAACAAGGCTGATGCATCAGGAGGGACCAGAAAGGACCTAAAAAGCTGAACTGTCATACCTCAAAAATTATTACAAACAGGGCTTCTTAAGTGTCTTCACAGAAACAGCTTGAATCTACAGTTATCCATACTGACCTAAATCAGCTTCATATAACTAGTAAAAGTCCACTTAGTTTATCTCTGTAACTTGCCAGTGGCAGATTATTCACCCACTATATTGGGATATAAGGCCACTGCATTTACCCGTTACTTATATTACCTCCCACCCCATAAAAGGGGATGGACACCTGAAGTAAGTGGGGCCAGCTGCCCACACTGGGACATGAGCCTGTAGTTTTGTAATTAGCAATGCTAGTCACTTAGCCATTGTTCATTCAGCTCTCAGAGGTATAGCTCCTCGATGTATTCATGCTGTTCACCCTGCTACATGCTGGGCTAACAAATGGTCTCAGGACATGCTTGCCAAATACTATATGAGGAATGCTTCCTTTAAACTGTCGTATTATTAGGTATGTCTCTCAATGGGTGACTAGCTCAGTTGGTAGTGTAACTGGTGGCAAGTCCAATGGCTCCTTCAGCACACACACACACACACACACACACACACACACACACACACACACACACACACACACACACACACACACACACACACACACACACACACCGCTCGCTGGCTCAGTGGTAACGTTCTCGCTTGCCATCTGGTAGACGGGAGTTCATGCCTCGCTCGGGTTGCGAAGCTTCACTGACGAAGTGGGTGGTTACTGTCCCCCTTGAGCAAGAGGATGGGTGTGTGTGTGTGTGTGTGTGAAGATCACAGCCTTGCTCTTAGATCAGACTATATTAGTTCTCAGCTCCCTTTCGGGAGGGTAAAAGCAGACGATCATGACCATCAAGTGATCCTGACCAACCCAGTGAGTTACACACACACACACACACACACACCTCTAAGATCACTTAGAGGCCCAATAAAATGAACAAACATTTTTCTTCCAGTGGGTTCACATTAATATCAGCCAGATGCCAAAACAACAAAATGAAACACATAGAGGTATTTACTCTTTGGTATATATAAAAAAAGCATAAATATTGTAGTCAGCAGTTAAAATGTTGGATGAAAAGAATTTAAAACAAAGAGGTACTAAATCATTTCAACGATAAATATTACCAGTATCACACATGAGACATAACTGGCAGCAAATGAAAAACAAGGTTATCAAATATCTTTATTTCACTTCATATGGTTTTGGAATGTTCATATATGGCAAATGAACCATAAAGGAATGAGAATTATGGATATGTTGCCCTCTCCTGGTGCTCTGAGGCTATACAAAATTCAGTAACTATTGACTAAATCACAGTAAGTTAGACTGGATCCCACACAACCAGAAAAATTCTCCTTACATAAGGAATAAAACTGCAGAAATTATCTGAACACAGACAAGAGCATTACCTTGTAATAAACAGGAACTCTTAAACATTTGGTCAGCATCGTGGTTAAGTACACAATCTTGGGAAAGCGGATTTAAGGAAGTGATTCTGTACAAATAGCCTTACCTACCTTACACTACAATATCTAGATTATCATTAATATCAGTTAAAATGCAGGTGGTGAGCTGCTGATATCCTTCAGCAACAGAAGAATAAAAAATTCATGGTACACATACACACAAAAGAAAAAATAATACTGTACAAAAATACACAACCACAAAATAAAGTAATACTGAACACTTAATGCAGTATATACACCACATTAAATAATCTGGCTGTTAAAAAAGAGTATGACTTACTTGAACCTGAGGGCATATTAAAAATTCTCACTTCAGTAAAGCATCAATAGTGCAATAATATATATATGCTGTAATAATAAAATCACAGGTGCACAGTGAATGATTACTGACCGTATATGCAAAAGAGTGCAGAATGCTGTCACAAGCTACATTATAAAGGTGCTCAGAAGCACAGAAGAGTCGAGAACAACGTACCGTATGTGTAAAGAAGCCAGTCAGGGCACCAAACACCCATTCTGTTAATTCACTCACAGTCTCACAGTCATCAGCAATAAGCAAATATCTGTATATACAAGCTATTAACCCTTTCTCTGTGATGAAGTATTTTGGGTTTATTCTTGCTAAAACAAAACACTTTTATTGAATTTAGAAGAAACTGTTTGAATAAGGGGATAGATATGCAGTGGCTCCTTCACAAGCATAAGTTCTCCCTAGCTTTACAAAAACCATCTGATGGTAGCCAGAATAAAACAAACAATACATTCTCAGGTTGAAGAGGTCATAAAATTCATCCTTTCAGTCATCACTTTTACTCTGAAGGTACTCACAGCTTCCCCATTACAGTACTGTACTTGAGAGTCATACTACACAGGTACAGTATTCGAGTTCAAGACATCCTTCTTAGACCTATTACTTAGTTTATGATGTCCTTAGCTACCTACACACACGTATCAAGCAGCAGTGTGAGCATAAGAGTGAAGGAGAGAATCCCAGAGTTATCATTAAAGTTTACACTGGTAATCCACTAAGCAACTTTTCAAATTCATGCAGTTCTATTAAGTGCATAATTTTCAAATGGAAAGTCTTTCATTTCCACTGTTTCTTCTCGAACTCTTTTATATTACTGTACAATATATATTTACATTCCCATAGAGATAATTGCTTAAATCTATCAGTACATTACATATCTACTTCAATTACTGTGCTGTATGGTACTGTACCTGTACTGTAGTAAGTACTGTATAGTGATCTGGCCAAACCAAGGTTGGAAAAAAAAAAAAAAGACCTCCAATTAGTCTAGAAAAAATGGAATGACAGGATAAAAGTGGAGATGATATGTGAGAACACTGTCCTATAAAGTAACTGAGAATGCTTTATGACAAATACAAAATCACTGAAAATGCCACTGGGCCAATTAAGCACTTCTATTATATGCGTTGGCTTTGAACTCACCTTGCCACTGCAAGTCTAAAAGGAAGCAACTATAATGCTTTTCCTCTTTATCTAATAAACATTTCAACCTACTGCAATAGGAGTGGAAATGAATTTAAGTCATCACATCATAACTGTGTGACAGCCACAAATCATTTAGACCAGCAATGGTGAGGTGGGTTTGAGGCTGCACGATACAGATTCTTAACTGACTTGATGGCATATTCAGCTTGTTACTTATACACAGACAAATACTGCACCACGCTCTCTAAATAATAATGTCTTACAATATTTGCACTGATCAGATTCCCAGGGACCTGAGAAATGAAAATCACACCTTACGAGTACATTTTACGAATGCCATGGTGAATCAGTTTATGTCTCCTTATTACATGCTTTTAGTTAGTATGGAAAGGCTGAGACTTGATTATGCCACTACCAAGAGCAGTGGAAGCACCAGTTTGTGATCAGCAGACTCAGCACTCACAGGCAAGTCCAACACCCATCTTTTCAGCTTAGGAGGATTTTTAGCACTTCTTCCCTAATGATTTATTTTGCACATTACATCTCAGTATTCTCTTGTAGGTCATTCAAGGCTTTTAATATCAACAAAGATTACACAGACATCATGAAAGAGAGCTGTACTGATGTGCAATATGCAGAAATAAACTGGTAAGGGAAAAGGTATTCAAGAGCTTCCTTAAGCAGTGAGAATATAAGTCCCAGTAACTTACAGACACACTACCTGTATGAAGAATTACAAAATAGGCAGTATACAGTAAACAGTGATAATACAATGCAACATGGTTATTTCAGATGGTTTCACATATTAAAAAAACAAAAAACAAAATTATTCCTGGTTAGTTGACAGTACCCTGTGACTATATAATTGTGTTCCCTTGCACTGAGTAATGTACATTGTGTGTTAAGTTGCTTGTCATGTAGCCTAACTTTACTAAACTACCAAAAGTTATTCTGAACTGCTATAACACAGAGACTACTAGGCAGTACTATGATATCTTTCACTTGTGTAATTTAGCTGATTGTTATGAACTGCAGCTGCATACATCCAACTCAATATGGCTAGTGGCCTGCATCTGTGCATATTATGCCACCATTAAGTACTGCAGAACTCTCACCACATGGCTGTTAATAGGCACATCAACCTTCAACATATTATTTATCATCTGCTATGACACTGTACTCTGTTATACTTCATACATGAAGTATAGGCATGTTTTTGAACACTGAAACCAACTGATACACAGTTTACAAAATACTTGTACAGTACTATGCAAGAGATTAGGGTATATACCTGTAATGACTGACTTGAGAAACTTGATCCATCCTCAAGAGCAAGTGGCTATGTGGTGAAAGTTTCTGACAGCGGAAGACTTGCGTTGTGCTTCTAGGTTAACGGAGTGCATGGCGAGGCAAATAATAAAAATTGCTAAACTCTCCACATACAAAATGAAACACTATGTAAACTAGATGTACTGTGCATGCACTCTCAAATTACTTTTATCTAAGAACCCAACAGAAATATTCTTCATACTCTCTACATCAAAATTCATGGATTGTTTGCTCATTATGATAAACAGTAATTACTGTATATAATGAAAAAGCTCTCTTTAATCAGCATCTAATATTAGTGATGTGAAATATTTCAACACCAGGCTGACTACTTACTTGATTCTATAAGGCCCTTGAAGGTAACCTGATATACACACACAGTAATGCACATTCATTACCTGTGTACACATTTGCAGCTGCACATACATAAAACTGCCACAGCACACACCCAACAGCAGCTGCACATACACACCTTGAGAAACAAGCCCTACCATGCACTCCAGACAGTGACTGGCATCAGCAGGACTGGTCTGCCGGGGTTGGTGAGCTCCTGGGGCGACCTTTGGAGAAGTCCAGTTTCTTGTAAGCATTAAACAGGCGCCGGGCTTGATTCAGTACTTTTGTCACATTGTGCTGCCTTACCATTTTGTCAAAGTGCATAGCCAGCTCATTATGGTCCATTTTGTTCTGCATGATGTGGTTACGATGCTGAAGGAGAAGGGTCAGGCACAGGAACATCAAGAATGGATTGCCTCCTCCAAATTCTTCTGGAGGTGGAGGAAGCGTAGGAGTGGTCTGAGAAGCACTGACTGTTACCTGCCACCCTGTACCACATCCCTCAGTTACTTCTTCACACGAGTTTACACTGCCAGTCATGCCAACGTTAGTAGACTCCCCATCATCTTTTTTAGTTGACTGACCATTGGTGGCATCAGTAGGCGATGGTGTTGGAGTAGTCTGACATGTAAAGGTGGCAGGTCGCTCCTCCTGACAAATAATCTGCAACTGGGGATCAGCCTCAGGTGACAATGCTGCTACAGGATTCTGCCATACATCTACTTCTCCTCCATCACAGTATACTGGCACACCTACATCAGCATCCGAATCAGAAAAACATCGTCGAGCATTTGCTGTGCCACACGAAAGTTTGTTTGATGTGAGAGGAGGAGGGTTGAATTCCTCAGATTTCTTTTCTCTTGGAAGTCGAATTGGAGAGTTAGGGTTACTGGTATCGGAATCAGAGTCTCGGGCACGTGTGAGCAACTGGAATTCCCTCAAATTACGGATTTTTCGAGTCGTCCGGGTGGGCGAGTCCTCAGGGGATGACCACACCCCTCCGACCCCCTCCTCTTCCCTGATCCTGGCCACTCCACTCCCAGCCTCACCGCCTCGTACCCTGGCCTGACACGCGCTAACCGGCTGTGACAGAGTTCGACTGAGCCTCTTGACACCCACTCCATCACAATCAACACTAGCTGCTCTCCGGCTAAAGATGGCAGCTAAGCTTTCAGCACTCCTGTTTGAGACACTTGAGCGCTGGCGTCTCAGAGCACAAACATTGGCATAGTGACTCTGGAGGGGTGTGACAGCTGGAGGTGGTTGTTGCTCCTTCTTCACTGGGTTAAAGGCCACCTGTGGATGTAAGATACGTATAACATGCAAACAGCACATAATACGTGGTTTCATCAATAAAAAATTCCTGGACGCTACAGACATGAATTAATTTCTTTTACTGCATAATAACAAAACATCAACGCACAGCACATTTTTTACAAGTACAAACAGCTACCAATGCTATGCTGCAACATAAAGTACTGTATAATGGTACCACCTATGAAAACAAATTACAAAAATATAAACATTGCAGTTACTAGGTGTTACCAATCTCAAGGTAGAACCTGGAAAATGAATGACCCAAAACAACAACAAAATGTCCATTATGGCTGTATTAACATCCTGAAGGATGCATGACTCATGAAACTCCCATTTGTAAAAAATGACTGGCAGCTGCTGCTTTCAGCAGTGTTGGGCAAAGCAAGGTTGGGAGGCTAAAATGTGCACTAAGAACTTCCACCTGAAATGGAATTACTGAAAGAACACACAGAATTGTGTCCCCCAAGGTGTTAAGGCAGCAACTGGAAAAACTACTGATATATCAGATTTAGTGTGAAAATAAGGCTACAAGGTTGAACAAGGATTGGTAGAAGAGATATGCCCCTTTTTCCCATCATGGACAATGAGGTGTTCCCTTAAAATCTTTACTCCTGATTAGGCACAGTTCTGTGCATTTGTTCACACCACACTCCATCAAGGATCAAGCTGACATGACTGCACTATGTATGGCACCCTTTTGGACCATTCGTTATTTCTGATGAGACAATAAAAGACTGGATGATACATAGACAGATACAGTAAACAGACAGAACCTGCAGTCACCTCTATGGGATCTGAACCAACACATGCAAGGTACAACCATTAACCAAATTTGAGTACTGTACAACACTACACAGGAAGCGTCACTAGACCGTTAGGATACTATACAACATCAATGAGATACACAATATATAACATCACCATGAAACTTAATGATGCCTGGTGGTCTAAAGGCATCAGCGGTTGTGAACGTCAAGTGCTTTTTGCATCAGTCAAAATCCCCAGATGAGCTGTTTTTATCATGTAATGCTACTAAGGGTTTAAACAATCACCTAACCTTATATGTTCTGGACTACATTACCCCAGTTTCTGGTACCTGTGATTCACAAGAGGCAATATGGAACTGACTTTTATTTTTCTAATATCACATTGCCAGGAATCAGTTTCATATCAATGTTATTAGCCACCAGATAATAGCTTTCCCACCTCCAGACCTCCCTAAATTTACATCACATATCTGATTCTTGTGACACATACAGTATACAAGTCTAACATAAAATAACCAATAACTGCTGATGTTAAGGGCGAAAATTGTTGTATCTTCGTAATAAATCACAATTTCAATATACAGGTATAATTCTTCCACTTGAGGAATTTAGTATACTGTGATGGTAGGTGATGATGACATCAACCACTCACTTGATGTAGTGCTGCCTCCACCTTTCCATTCTTTTATTGTATGCCCTCTTTCTTCCTATTTCTCCCATCCATCCTGTCACTTTTTATTACTTTTCTTTCCACTTCAGATATCTCTACACTGAATGACATGCCAAATGGTTTCTATAACCCTGGAAACCATTTATAATGCTGGATGATAATCAGACCCATTTAACCAGAAAATGGGGTGATGTGGAGCCTACTATGGTGCCCCTGTTAACTGAGTGGAGAGACACATAAGTAGCGTTCATCCAGGAACCAAGCCTAGGTGGTGTAATTGGAAGTATACTCGGCCTGGAACCAAGAGATCCCAAGTTTGATTCCAGGGCTGAATTCCAAAACTTTTGGGCAAAATCCTATTACCTCTGCCTGATTGCATTTAGGACTGACAGAGGGACCAGGACCATAAAACTGACAGCTGTGAGTCAAACAGCAGTCTAGAGGCAATGTTTGAGTGATATCCTTGTCAGCTATGCTTGTTGCTGTTGTTGTTCTTGTTGCTTTTGTACCCCCAGGTTCATCTGAAATGTGAACTGGATCACGTTCCCCTTTTCCTGCAGTCCACATCCTCCTTTCAGGGGTTATGGAAGTAGTTGAGGGACACACATATATCCAGGCAGTTGAGTCACCTACTTATATCAATGCCGTCACACAAAAGCATCCCTTTCCAGCAACAGTTATGAATGAAGTATTCACTTCCATCACTAACTGCCACATGTACTAATCAAGACACCAACCTCAAACAGTGGCAATGACTCTTGAGGTGGGTTAGGGTCTAGTGAGCTCCACAACACCTCCAGCATGTGCAATGCATCTTCAAAGGCAAACTCCCTCTTCAGCTCCAGTAGCAGCCATCGGTAGCAGAACAGTAAGTCGTCAGCCTATGGACACAAATAACAAGGTAATACAGTAATTACATATCTGCTTGTAAAATAAACAGTGCAAAACCCCCTCTTCAGTCCAATAGCAGCCACTG
Source organism: Birgus latro (assembly GCA_018397915.1). Lineage (NCBI taxonomy): Eukaryota > Metazoa > Arthropoda > Malacostraca > Decapoda > Coenobitidae > Birgus > Birgus latro. The sequence goes on from JAGKTI010004326.1 coordinate 36,573, forward strand.
GTAGCAGAACAGTAAGTCATCAGCTAATGCACAAAAAACAGTATGCATGTATACAGTACCCCAGTTTAATGATGTAACTGGTTAATTAAAAACCCATCGTTAGGAAGGGTATCGTATCTACGGGTAGATTTAACGTGTGAAGGATAGGGATGTGTTTTTGAGTCTTGGGTTTCCCCCCAACCAAGTCCTAAACCTACCCAAATGAGTCCAAAAACAAGTTAAAGCCAATCTAAATGGCCTAATAGCTGTAAAAGAAGCTAAACTAAGCCTAACACCCATAAATAACGCAATGAAACCAACAAATAAAATCTGAAAATTGTCAAATATAAGTCTGGAAAAATCAAGCTTAGTAAAATCTGTCCCAAAATGACAATGTTCATCCCACCTATGAGTAAAACATATTAAGTCCAAAAAGTTTATAAATCAACCTAAACACAAATTTAGTCTAAAATATCATTAAAAAAAAAACCGTTAAACCAGGGTTTGGCCATCGTTAGGTAGGGTATGGTGGTATTTCTACCCCCATCGATAAGCCGGGGTATCGCATCTAGGGGTATCATGTATCAAGGTATACCTGTATACTGTATATATAGTGTACTGTATATAGAAATGGAAATGATTAGGTGGATGTGCAATGCATCCTTGCGTGCAAGGCCTGGGGAGACTAGGTTGACAATGGAAGAGCTGAGAGGTAGGATGGGACTGGAGTGTATTGGTGCTGTGATGAATAGAGGCAAATTGAGATGGTTTGGGCATGTGGAGTGCATGAGGGATGATAACTGGGTGCAGAAAGTGAGAAGTATTAATGTTGGGTGTAGGGTAGTGAGAGGCAGACTGAAAAAGACCTTGGACAAGGTCACTGAGTGTGACCTCAGGGTTAAGGGATTAAACAGGGAAGCTGCCAGAGATCGAGCAGCATGGAGAGCCACCATTAGGTGGCCAAGGCCAATGCATGCAAACATGTTGGAGCCTTCAAAAATGAAAACGATATATATGTGTGGTTACTAGGAGTGGTTACTAGCCTGTGGTTGATAGGTCTGGTCAGCCAGACAGACTGAGGATGATCAACAACAACAACAACAAAAGTACATTCTGATCAAAAGTTTGCCAACACTTCCCTGACGGCTATGGTATTGGAAGACTGGACATGAAAAAACACTGTATTATACAGTATATATGATAGCAACACACACAAAAGAGCATGTGCACAGACACTGTAATATTCTGGACGGAATAAAGAATGTGGAATGCAGGGAACAAAGCTGACTGAGGATTGTTGGCACACTAACACTTGTGATGGTACTTTCCTTATCCAATAAATTAAAGTATCTTTTTCTTATTATCTCCCTTCCAGGGCAATAGAAGGCACAAGACACAGGAGGTAACATCAAATTCAAAATAGATTTCTCTCACTAACAGTTGAGACGTAAAACAACAAATGAGCAGTAAGGTTTTAACTGAATAAATGTGAAATACAATAGCAAAACACAGAAATTTGTTTATATAAGTAATTTATGAACTGCACGGTAGTTTTCAATTGGATATCTGAGCTTACTGCATGAAGAATTAAGTAAATCAAATAAAAATGTCAAAGCATGGCTACCTTATCCTTATGCAGTACTAATCACAAATTTTGAATTAAGCCATCAGTGTAAATGCAAATAAGAAATAGCAGGCCAGGCTAAATACTGTGTGTAAAACTACTACAATGTGCTTGCACTAAACCAGACCCTCTATTCAATGCACCTGATGATACTGGAGATAGGAGAAAAAATCCCAGTCGTAGAAAATAAGTGCTTCTGTGAGGTGCTGGAACTTAAGCGTCATAGCAGAGCCGTCAATGTGGAAATTGGAGCTGAGGCGAGACATGAGGGCACAGAAGCATACATACGCCTGGGCCTCCTCCCTCATGGTGACCAGCAGTGGGGATGCCAGATCACTCATGCCTTGGCAGTACCCCACTGACGGATGGTTCAGGGCATACCTGGCATAACAGGACACTTTAAAATACTTTCTCCAGCATAGGGTTACATTCTATGTGGCTTTGGAAGCTTCATAGCACATCTTCCTCAGCAATTTATTCTGTATGGTACGTGTCAGCATCGTCTCGTAAGTTACTGATGCAAACTACATTACATCAGTATTAAACCAACATTAACAGCAAAGAAGAAATGACAAGGTGTAATATGCATTATGGCAGGTGGGGGTGCCCATCATCCACTCGCTCAATGTAATGCTGCCTTATGGTCTCTACACTGAGTGACAAGCCAAATGGTTTCTTGTAACCCAAGTAACCATTTACTATGCTGGGTGGTAACCATATATCCAAATTATGGCACCTGGTGGTTTAGTTGGCAATTATGGCACTCAGTAGGATTAAGTCTGTGCAGATTTATATCCAAGGGGTGGTTGGGGTTTATTGCTCACTTAATGCCACTAAGGGATGAGCAAGGCAGGTCACTGTCATCTATTGTCAGGACCAACTTGCCTTGCCCCGGGCTCCAAAGCTCCTCATGGGGAAACACAGGATTACATGATGAATGAATGAATGTAATATGCATAGTAAATCCCTAAAGAAGAGATTTTATGAAGCATTATAAAATACTGTCACTAAATCCAGAACAAATTTAACACATGTACAGGCAGTCCAATTCATGTATCAGGGAGTTCCAAAACACAGTATCAAAACAATTCTATACAGCTGGTAGTGTTTACTGGGTGGAATTGACAAATCAGATAAATGAGCTGCAAGGAAACAAGTGATTTTTCTATAATATACTGCAGACTTAAAAGTGGAATAAGAATGTTAAAGAAAATTACTTTTTAACAAAGGAATACTGTGCCATATATTACTACAGAGTACAACATACTAAAATGATAATTTCACTGACTGAATAAATACAACTGAAGGATGATACAGGATACATATGATGAGCATGAGGATTACACTGTACTGTACTCTGTATGTTTTCACCTGACAGGATTTGACTACTACGACAAGTTGAATATCAAACTGAAATTGCATTAAATATGATGAGCTGTAGTTACAAGAAAAGAATGGGTTTCCTTGGTTACTAGTCAAATCAACTTTTCACTCTGACTGGACTTGGCCATGAGCCAAACTCAAAGGTTTAAGGATCTTCATTAAACCAGAACAAACAAGCCATGGTAACAGATGACATACGTGGTGAGGATGTTGTAGAGGCACTGGACATTGGAGTTGTCATCATCTGGACCGCTGAAGTACGGGTGGTGGCGGTCTGTGCGAAGTACATCTTTACGCACCATATTCGTCACATACCGAACTTCTTCACTCACCTCCTGGATATAGGCAACCACATATAATCCCATCCTATACTGTAACTTTCCAATGGTTAATTTTTGCTAACCTCTTCTGTACTGTGACTTTCCTATGGTTAAGTTTTGCTAACCTCTTCTGTACTGTAACTTTCCTATGGTTAATTTTTGCTAACCTCTTCTATACTGTAACTTTCCTATGGTTAATTTTTGCTAACCTCTTCTATACTGTGACTTGCTTATGGTTAATTTTTGCTATTCAAAGATGATCTTATGCAAATGAAGAAATGCATGATACCTATTACTGCAAACTTTTTAAAACCTCTCCTTAGTTAAAAATATCAACTAAAGATATCAAAAATAAGCTAACAAATACTGTACATCCCTGGTGAGAAGGGGTTATTATTACTCAACATGTAATACCACAAACATGGATTAAACTACTGGTACCATGTAATTAAAAGACATACTAAACAAAATGATGGGCCATTATGCTGAGGTAGTGTCCACTACTGTACTTCTCCACTTTGACAATAAATTCACATCAAGGACTGTTCATTAAATGGGAGGTTGTTCATTTTTTTTTTTTTTTAATAACAGAACAGAAGAAAGAGAAACAAATGAATACAAAAAAATAATCCATACACCAGATTACTGGCATACTCCATTCATAAAATATTTGTGACAGTTGGACTTGAACAGCTGTAGGCTGAAGTTTGGGGGAAACAACCCCGGGGAAGCGAGTTCCAGAGAGACACGGTTCGGTGAATAAGAGAACTCAGATAGGTGGAAGTTCTGCAATATGACTGTGTGACATTCTGGTCATGAGCTCCTGAATTACTAAAACACTGCAACAAAGTTAACATATTTATTATCCATTAACACTACTTTCTGACATTTCTCAAGAAAATAATAAAATGATTCCAGTATTTTGACATGATGATCAATAAACATATTCCAGTATTATGACATGATGATCAGTAAACATATTCCAGTATTATGACATGATGATCAATAAACAGAGTTTTAATGTTACTGTGAGTCTGTACTACTGAAATTGCTTCATACATGCAAAAACATATCATTATATATATCTTTAAACAAATTTCAATAGGTACAAAGAATCACATGTCTACAAAGCCTCAATGTTAACTTATCTAAACTTCATGGCTACTGCACCTAGAAAAGTGCACAGATGGTCCTTTTTTTCTGCACAGGTGTCCCAAAACAGTTGCTACAACTTATGACACACATCTGGCACTGTAGTAGTACTGTGGTTGTAGTAGTTGAAAACCAATGCCCAACTCATTGGACTGGAGGCTGAAGTTACCCTTCCTTTGGAGTCCATCCTCCATTTGGTGAAGACTAGGAGGGAAATGAGGGACATTTACACAACCAGGTGTTGGAGCCACCAAGTCATCAGTGCCACCACATGAAGGCAACCCCCAACACAACCTTGGCATTGTAAACTGGGGGAACTGGCAAATCAGCTTTATAAGCATCAATGAAATTTAATACCACTAATAATAATCATCATCATCATCAAATCCTGTGTTGTCCCATGTTGAGTGCAGGAGCCCGGGGCTAGGGAAGTTGATTCTAACATTTAAGATGAGTGACCAGCCTCACTCATCCCTGAGTGGCATTATGTGAGCAATAAACCCCAACTACCCCATGGATATAAACCTACAAAGGCCCAATCCGGTTGGAGCGTCTTAATTACCCACTAAACCACCATGCACCATTATTTGGTTATATGGTTACCACCCAGCATAGTAAACAGTTTCCTGGTGTACAGAAAACCATTTGGCTTGTCACTCAGTGTAGAATTACCCATAGACAGATGTGTGTGTGTGCACAACCTGCCTTTATTCATCATCTCAAGTTGCAATTTTGTGTGTTTGCTTATCACTGTTTACAGCATTATAGGGATTCTTGCGCTTTAAATCAGGGTCTTTCTACCTTAATAATTTTCCCCATAATGTTTATCATCCGACAAGTATGGGAATAATCCAGTATGGCAGTGCTGTCTGAGCTAATTACCATACTGGATGCAAGGTTACTGTAGTGCACACTTTTAGGGGGCCATAATGCACAGTGCAAGGTGCTAGAGAGGGACACAATTCCACTGTGGCACTAAGAACTGGATAGTTCCACTGCCTGGTTATACAAACGTCCCCTCAACTCCCTTCCTATCCCCTGAAAAGAGGTTGGTGGACTGCAGGAGGACGGCTACTTACACCTGCAATCCACTGGGTTAATGTTCAGATGAACTTGGGGCCACAACAACAACAACAATAGGTAAACTAACCTGTTCTGAGAGGTGTTGCTGCCACACTGCTCGTAGACTAAAGTATTCAAGTGTTTTCTGCTTCATGTAGTCAAGCCGCTCCTGCCCTGTCAGCCCCTCAGGGTACACGTTGAGCAAGTGCTTCCACACCACCTTCCTGCACATCACCACACACAAACATGCAATTCACATCACTTTTTCAACATAAAGCATTTATTATCATACTTTTACTGATATCAGGTACTGTACCCTGTCCCAAGAGTAAAGTCTCCCTGGCATGACGATCACAAAAGCTTCCATACCACCTTCCTGGACATCTGATTCTCTCTGACTGATATAATGCACCAAGAAGGAAAGTGAAGGAAATGTCCTACTTGTGACATACACAGTGGAACAGTGGGCAAAGGACATGCACTGACTGTAAAGTGGACATACTGAAATACTGTAGCAGGCAAATGATATGCCCTATGTGTACAGCAAATATAGTGGAATGGCAGAAATTTTGTCCCTAAATGTACACTAACCTGAGAGAGGGTTCCAGTCCACCCTCATACACACGCTGGCGGAGGAGGGCTGGTTGTGTGAGTTGTCCAATCCCGTTTAACATCTGCTGGAACTCTGCATCTGTAAGCGGAGGTCGAGGGGGATTCCCACTGCCCTCTTCTCCTCCATCTTCAGTCCAACTCAAAGCCTTCTGCACCAGGGATAGTGTTTTCTCCATCTAGGGATTGAGGGGAATGCAAGCGAAGACAGTTAAGACAAGACACAGTGTTGTCTTCATCTTGGTATGGATGAAAAGGCAAAATATAGTTATGGGATACTGTTTTCCACTTCTAAGGCTTGAAGAAAATGTATAAAAAGAAAGCTGAGGGATAATGTTTTCTCCATTTAGGGGTGGAAGAAAGGGTAAAAAAAAACATACTTAGGATAAGGGACTGTAACAAAAAGAAGAGGGATGTGATGGCAAGATGTGAATGAGAACAGAGACCAAAAGGGTTAGATATAGCCATTTATTACCAATAACTCTTTCACTATAAGAGGTCTGTCCTGTTCTGATTATAATGGCCTGGTAACTTGAAGAATAAAATAAGGACAGTATGCTCTGGCAGGGGGACTAGAAATTCATGTGAGTACTAGGGGGCATGAATTCATTTTTCACCTTCTCCTTGAACAGTCCCGGGAGCTTGGCTGGGTAGGTGTGACGTGGGATGTCTGGAAGGGCCAGACGGGTGAGGTCCATAGCATCCCAAGATCCATTGTCTGCATCTGACTCCTCAACCTTCACCAGCAGATGTGGCTCTGAGGATCTGATCACATTAAAGACAAAGAGGAGGTATTGTATTATATTATCAAAACCACGAGTGCAATGGTGTGGATAAGCCCTGAATTTCTTACATATTATAAAGCTTGTGATAAAGGAATATGCCTGACCTTTCTGTACTGCTGCTGACTACGCTTTGTATTACAGGTTGATGGCTGATAACATCTAACAATCACAGGTTATCCATAAAAAAAAAAAAAAATCTGGGTTTGCTTATGTTTTTGCTCAGACAGCTTCTATAATACTGGTATGGCTGACAAGTTTAAAGATATATGATATCAAACTGAAGTACAAAAAATGCAGTGTACATATACCTAGTTACCATGCTTCCCATCACATAATATGCAATTTTGTTTCTTTTTTCAAGAACAGTTCTAAATAAATATTAACTAAAGAACAGTTAACACTTTCACATTCAACAGATTTTCAACAGAAAAATGGTTGTGGAATAAAAGAAATGATATATACAGTACTGTAGAGAAGTAAATACCGTAACCACTGTATGATAAAATAGAAATTCTGCACTCTGAGTACAGAGGGAACAAAACTTACTGTGCATGTATTTGGTCTGTAAATACTGCATAGCATTACTATCAGCATGCAACAAATCAATGTCTTATTAAGCACTCACTTGACAAAAGCCACTTCCAGGTCAAAGTCTGAAATTAGTGGTAGCCAGACTGCTGGTGAATCAGGAACCTTTTCATCCCTTGCCAGGTAGCAAGTGTGGAATTCTCTGCAAGAGAAGTTCATAAAATTAACATATAAATATCAAGTGCACTGCATGCAGACTACTTACCTACGTAAGAGTAGCTTTTCAGCCCTTCAACCAGATGACCTATTTTCATATTTATTCCTGCTATTTCCTGACAACTTTAATCAACACAAGAGAGATGTTTAGATAAAGCCTTCATTTACAATCTAATTGCTAGAAATCATTTCAAAGTTGTATAAAATCATCTGAAAATAAAAAGAATACTGTATAACAGAAAAACATGCTTTGGAGTGAAGGGTTTACATATATGGGGAGGTGTCTGGGGGGATAATAATATACACACTACGACCAGGATCAGAATATACAGCAGTGGTATAGTCACCACACAAGTGCCCCAAACTGACACAGTCACAGCACACATCATTTTATCCACCACCTCTCCACCTGTTTTGATGGAGTTTTGTTTTCAGGGAGACCATGAAAGTAAGTTTACAGGTTGCTATCTTTCCTTGCTCTTGCAACCATCCCTCCTCCTTTAACTGCTCTCTAATGTATAAACTGCTCAGCACTTTTCCCTCATTGAGGTGTAAGTCATCCTCTTACTAAGTTAACATTTTGCTACACTGGGTATGCAAACAATACAATACTCTCAGCTTCATAAATGCATCCCTGCTGAGATTTTTCGCCTGCATTAAGGGCAAAAGTAGCAGTGTCTGTAGTGTTGCAACTCTGTATTGCAAGTTGTTGAAAGATGTTGTCTGTTATGATAATACTGTACAGGCTAGGCAAGTTCAAAACTAGGGTGTGTGATGTGAGTGTGAAATTTTAATCCCTTACTGGTATAGGCTGTTGTGAAATTTGTCCTTACGGGAATACAAAGGATATTGCTGCTCATGGTTGAAAGTAACATCTGTAATCATCATCATCATTACTCTGACCTTTTTCCCACCTAAGTATGGGGTGAAGTAGGAGCTAGAAACAAGGAAAGAGAAAGTACATAAGGAGATAACCATCAACAGCATGCCTACTGAAATGTGCTACAAAATCAATCACACATCATTCAAACAAAAAGACTGCCAGACAACTGGGAATGGACTATTATGTATATGCACTGAGTCAGACAAAAATTTTAAACAAATGACTCACCCTTTGAGGTCAAAGGCTCGGGTGATGAGATTACGCAGGACATGGTAGCTGGTGATTTCCGGGTCCACACAAAACTTGCACTGCTTTGAGTTCACATCATAAGGATTGTGCTGAAGAGTAAGCAGAAGAACTTATTGTACACTTTAACTTGAATCTCAGCTGTAACAATTAACACTGGAATATGGTGCTAGTTTTATGGAAAGGATGCTGAACTTATATTGTAGTATTGTCTTTTTCTGCCACTGAAGTGTTACAATAAAATAGCACTAGAATATAATGCTAGTCATGAACAAGTGCTATGGAAAGGACGTAGAAATGAAGCATTTTTTTTTTCTGCACTCAGCTGTAATGAGATCAGCGCTGGACTGTAATGTTAGTCAAGCAGTGCTATGGAAAGGATGCACAGCCATAGTACTGTACTGTCTTTTTCTGCAACCAAGCTTTGGAAAATAAGCTGCAAAAAGATTGAAAATCTCCATAATGTTAAGTTGGACAAACTTCCATATAACTGATTTCATCAATGTGTAAACACTGGTTTTTCAGTAAGTTTTTGTTGTAAGTAACCTTTCCTGATGTACAGGTACAGCAAAGATGCCTTCATGTGGTGGAACTGATATAACTGGGAAGCTCTGCTGACTGGTTACATAAATACCCCATAACTCCCTACCCATCCCATGAAAGGAGGATGGTGGACTGCATGAGAGGGGCAACTGCAGCCAACAAGTCCACAGGGTTCACAATCAGATGAACCTGGGGCTGAAACTAGGCCTATTGCTTCTGTATTACTACTCTGACATTCTTTTTTGCTACCATGTCCACCTTAATTTTGCAAAATTGCCTACCGGTATAACATTTTGCTCCTACCTAACAAAAAAAAAAAAATGAATTCTCAGATCAGCACCATCTACCGTCATCTTTGGCAATATGCCTCTGCCTAGGAACTGCCAAACAGAGGATGGTTGTGACACAAATTCCTTCAGGTTACTTTATCCTCACATGCTTCTCACTCTCACAAACACCTCTCTTCCTCTTCTTTTTCTCGCATCAACAGTACTGCTTCACTCTCTTCTTCCATACTACATACCAGTAACTTTGCCTCAACTAACACTACCCTCAATCTCACTTTACCTCACTTTCACAAATTTCACAAAAAAGGTAGGCTACCAAATGCAGCAGCTAAAGTGGCATTACAAGGGGAAGGGAAGAGATTTGGTTGAAGAACATCATTATTGTTGCACATGACAAAGTTGTAATCTGCCATAAATTCTCTCTCTACATTAGGTTGGTTGAATTAGTTTATGATTAAAAGAAAAATCCTTTCCATGGGTCAGTAAGGTCTTCTGAGTAAAGAAGGAGTACAAAAAAATACAATATCAATGAGGTAAAAAAAAAAAAATCCATATTAAGAAAAAACACTAAAAACAGATGCATTGTCTTTGATAACCATTTTTGTGACATCTTTTCAGCTTTGCCTTGACTACAGCCATCAGATGCCCATATTTGTACAAAACAGCAAAACTAAATTGGTCATCATTTACAGATGCTGTAGCATATGCTTTACTGGAAGTGTTTTTTTTATGGTAGAATCACTGCCATTCACTGAGTTACAAATAACATATTGTACTAGTGTATTATTACCTTATGTACAATGGATTTCATTGTTTTTCAAAGGATATTTTTCATTTTTTCAGTCAGTAAGAAGAGTGGTTTAAATACTGGTATGTTCATTACCGCTACATGGTCAATGTACCATTACTTCTCACATTACCATTCAGTGTACCAGTACATATAAACACCAAAATTATACCCACAAAGTGAGAGCAGTGCAAAATATTGTATGGTAGAATTTCATATTGCTCTAAGACAACTTTTAGTCTTTACTTTAAAAACTGTACACAAGAAAGATAATATAATAAATGGTGTTACACAGCTGATATGGCCCTTTGCAACTGCTTAATATTTTCAAGCCACCACCTCAAAGTAAATAAGTTTACAAGTTAACCTAATTTCAGTTTGACATATGACACTGTACTGTCAGCATATTTTACAGCTTCACAAGTACCGTTTAATAATCAAGTATAGCAGCCCTTATAACGTCATTAAACACACTGCCAACATCATAACAGGCTAAACTAACACAACAGTGCTGGCAACAAAGTCATTATTTGGTGAAACCTACAATTAGTGGTAGGCATAGACGATTGTTCTCTTGGTGAAACATGTTTATATTTCATACCTGGATAACTTTAATTCTTACAGCATCCCTCGATGGGGTTGCTGTTGCTGAAGGTGTTGCCATTCCCTTAGTTAAGCGAATATTTGAGCAAAACTCCCTTGGTCACCCCATAACAGCTGACAGCTTCCATTGACAGCTCTGCTCAGTGTTCGGATGTTAAGCAAAATTAAAGTTGAATCATAACATCACTTGGCGTCAATTATTAGCTATCATTTCATCAATTACTTGACACAAACTAAATCATCAGGCTTATAATAAGCTTACTGTGTGTTTGGAGAAGTTTTGCCAAGGAAAAATATCTTACTACAGGATTTGCTTTATGTTGCTGATGTGTTTGACGGATAGTTTACTTTGAAAGGTTACAAGCCCATTTTATTTTAGAAAATTGGCATGAAAACATATTGGTCAATCCTTGCTTGTATCGATTAACTTTTGTATACCCTTTAATATGATGCACTACAACTGCAGAGCATCAAAACTGCAACTAACTCTGTGACCTTTATACTCTGTAGAAGCGACTAAATCAAGAGTATCGTTACGTAAATATCGATAGGTCACCGTGAGTTTACTACCGGGAGCAGTATCAATCAATGGCAGTCTTAACACAAACTCCTGGAACTCAAGAGAATACGAGACAGTTTAGTCCTTTTACCTTAACCTTAACTTGGCACAGATTTTCGTCCTTTTGCAGCTTCATTCACATAACTCAGTGGCATAACGATGTTACTGCATCATTTTCATAGCACTTCCACGTAACTAGCATCATATTCTAGTGTTAATCTCTTGTCATTACTCAGGATTCAAGATGGAGAGATAGTAATTTTAGGCCAAGTTAGAGAAAAAGGGTATAGACTCTCTCGACTGTATGGGTAATGCTAACCCCTTGAACATAAAGGCGTCTTGCTAATTTATTTTGGCTTTACTATACCCCTTTTTACTCTAATCTGGCTAAAATTACCATCTCCCCATCTTGATTACTATGTTTTAGCAAGAGATTAACACAGAACATGGTGCTAGCCATGAAGTACTGTGGAAAGGATGTAGAGCTACTGTATAATTCTGCAACTGAGTTAGATAAAATAAGTTAAATTAGAAAAATATGACCCACGTTAAGGTAAAACGATTATTAGGTTGGCTAATGCTTATAACTATATAACAACCCTAACTTTGGCTGTTTATTAGAGATAAATTCTCAATTAATCAAACATTTTTCACAAGGGGTGTCCAAAACTTATTAAAATTATCTGGCCGCATAAAAAAATAACATAATCGTAGTGAAGGGGTTGATGGAGCTTTTTTTTTTTTTTTTTTTTTTTTTTCTAACTCCAACACAAGAGATCGACGTCGAATATGATTTATCTGAGGTAGCAAAAATAAAATACGAAACCATCTTCCTCCACTGGAAATAATGAATGAGAGCATGTAGCCTGTCAAATTTCTCGATCTCTTATCAAAAGTAATATAACTTTCGTGATAAATTTGGGCCCAAATAGTGGGCAATCATCATCAGCAGCATTAATCACTCCTCTGCAGTAAAGGCTTCAACGTAATCATGTTGTATCCAAATGAAATTGGATTTCTGAAGATACTGAAATTGGAAAGTCAATAGAACCTTTTACTGTGTACTGTATATTCATGAAATTCACAGTTAACGTTACGCTGCAGATATTTAGAGTAAGTGTGTTCAAGAAAATGAATGTTATTCACCTTGTCACATATACAGGTATTGTCATTGTCAAAATAATGTTGCATGTAATAGTATTTTTACATAGTTTAGGAATGGCCTATTAAATTGTCTTTAAACAAGGCAATTTTATGCCATCAGTGCCGTGTTTTCAAAATACATACGAATAGCAATTTGTAAACAATAACACATTTAAATGTCTATTATAAACATCAATATATTTAAATGTCTAGTAGCGAGCCCGAACGCGACTCTCTCCTCATCACCCAAACATTATTGGAACCTTCAGTACACAATGATAGGGCGGTGTGTGGAGATGTATGTGAATCTCTGTGTTAAAATGTAGAAATACTGTGGTTTCTATCCGTTCGAAAAGGATTATATTACTTGTAGGAGTACTTCGTAATGTCACACCCAGCAGCTATGGCGTCAGAAAGGTAAGAAGAGTTCTGAAAATGGCGTAAGAAGCAAATGTTTGTGTATTTGAGTCCCAGGCGAGGCGGGGCAAAGGGCCCGTTCAAACTGGCACTCGGGATCCTTGTCAATTATTCACGACGTATTTTTTACAGCATGAAAGAGGACATATCTGCGTACGTGGAAGGATACCATAAAGGATAATACGGGCATCATCTGTTAGCATGGCAGACGTGAGGGCATGTGAGTGTGAGAGCGAGTGTGTGAGGGAGTGTGTGCGAAAGTATTATCCCCCCTTGAAGATGTTGCTAGGGCGGTGCAACACTGGTATCCTTCCCCTTTCACGCATTTCTCTCCCTTCCTACACGTACCATTATCTGCTTTCTCTGTTACCTCCACTTCCAGTAACCTTTCTCTTCATTTACTTGGCTAGCCCTCGTGTTGATAACCACCCCTCCCGACTCAGTGCCTCCACTTTCACTTCATCGATATTGACTCCGGTTTACATATCTCAGTTTAAATTATTCGCTTTTCCATCTTTTTTATACTCATCCTTCAAAAAAATTCTTATCTACAGTTTAGCTGTTCATGCGAGTGTATGCTGAAAACACATGATGCTAGGAGACATTATAGTACACACACACGCACACGCACGCGCACACAAACAAAACACGCTCAGGGCCCAGGCTGCTTCTTACTCCCTCGGATAAAAATAATAATAATAATCTCCCAACGGTTCTTACGCTTATCTTACGAATATCTTTACTTAAATGAAATCCATCACCCAGTTTACGGTGAAGTTTTAGGCGTGGCACTGTGAAGGATGGAACTGTGAAATAATGGCACCAGGAATTAGGATTGTTGTTACGGTGAGGTTCATGGTTGCGTTCATGAGAGACTGGTTGACTTGTGGATGTTTGTGTTCATATAGGATTGGGGGTTTAGTTAGGGAAGATTAGGATTGGGTTTACTTAGGCTGGCGTTCATGAAGGATTGGGTTTACTTATGGAAGCTTGGGTTTACTGGCATTCATTGAGGATTGGGTTTACTTATGGAAAGCTGGTGTTCATGGAGGATTGTGTTTGTTTACTTACATGAAGGATTGGGTTTACGTTTGAGAGGGTGTTCATGAGCAACTGGGTTTATATTTGTAAGCTTGGGTTTAATCAAGGATTCTCTCTCTCTCAAGATAATAACGACTGGGGTAGTAGTGGCTGTACCGAAATTTTGGGATAATGGGAATCTTACCTAAATGATTTGTAGTGGTGTTTGAATATGACAGCGAGGTGATTTGATGTACGGCTCCTAATGATAGTAGGTAGAGAGTAATTATAGACTAATGAGTTTTATGACTAATTGAGCTGACTAGCCTAATAGTTCAGGTACAAAAACTGATGTTTAAAATGATTATGTAAAAATGGTTAGTTCAGGTAACAGGAGTAGACGGTATGAAGTAAAATAGTTGAATATAAGTTAATTGTAGTTGATATTTAGACTAAGAAGGCAGTGGTTATGGGTACTGATTATTTTCTTGTAGGCCTAGTGTTTCCATTGGTCAGTAGACAGTAGTAAGCTTACCATTTTTAACTGGTTGATTGAAAACACTAATGGGCTCGGATAATGGATATAATGGTGATTGTTTAGGTTACCGTTGTGGTGTATGTG
>JAGKTI010004327.1:0-15957 GCA_018397915.1 Birgus latro
CAAAGCTTTCGCCAAAGTCCCGAAAGGAGGATGACCAGGAGTCTGAAAGGTAGGTGAGAAGATCGCCAGTGGAGCGTCCCTGACGGAACCCATACTGATGATCAGAAAGAAAGTTGTGACAGGAAAGATGCTTTAAAATTTTTCGGTTAAGAACTGATTCGAAAACTTTTGATACGCAGGATGTTAAAGCAATTGGACGATAGTTAGAGGGTTGGGAATGGTCACCCTTCTTTGGGACTGGCTGAATGAGAGCAAACTTCCAGCAAGAAGGAAAGGTACAAGTTGACAGACAAAGGCGAAAGAGTTTACCTAGGCAGTGTGTAAGCACAGAAGCACAGTTTTTGAGGACAACAGGAGGGACTCCATCAGGCCCATATGCCTTGTTAATATTGAGGCCAGTGATGGCAGAAAATACATCTGCTGAAGAAATTTTAATGCCAGTCATGAGGAAGTCTGAGGGGGGAAGTGATGGAGGAACAGCACCGGAATCGTCTAAGGTAGAATTGGAGGAGAAAGTCTGAGCGAAGAGCTCTGCTTTATCAGTAGAAGAAATAGCTACAGAGCCATCAGAGTAGAAGAGAGGAGGGAAGGATGATGAGGTAAAGTTGTTAGAAAGGTTTTTGGCAAGGTGCCAAAAGGAGCGAGAAGAATTCGAGTTGGAGAGTTGGGAACATTTACCACGGATGAAATTATTTTTAGCAGAGCGAAGTACAGACCTAGCACGATTCCGGGCAGAAATATATAAATGGTGTGATTCAGGGGTGGGTTGGCTCCGGTACCTTTTAAAAGCCCCCTCTTTGTTGCGGATAGCATTAGAACAAGCGTGATTAAACCAAGACTTTCTTGCATTAGTTAGAGGATATGAAAAAGGAATGTATGTGTGTGTGTGTGTGTGTGTGTGTGTGTGTGTGTCTCAGGTCTTGAGTCATTAACTTTGGGAGGCGATTCTTGTGCTAAAATTGAGCCGAAAATAAAATGCTAAATCAGCAAAGACCAAGATTTTACCGTTAAGTAGCTACGACAACTAATGTCTTTAAGGGTAAATTATTTATGATCATTTTTACCCATTAGGTCATTAATAAGTGTAGCCCCAGTACGCCTGGGAATAAACTCATGTTCCTCTAGCATTTTATGCTCAAAATTTGGCCAAGAATCAGCGCCCGAACTTAGGTGCCAACTCACGAGGCACCCTATATCTATCTATCTATACTTAGTATCCTGTCAAGCGCTTAGGGGCTAGGCGCTGGGCAGTTCAGTACAGACATTGACTGGCTGCGTTTCCCCGAACTGTATTTTGTTTGTAGTAATCCCCATTCATATCCGTCTGAATCGCCTGAACCCGCTAGACCAGCAGACGTTCTCATGGTTATATAGTTACCACCCAGCGCAGTATATTGTTTCCTGGCCTATGATAAAACCACTTTGCATATCTTTCAGCTTATAGTCACTTGAAGGTTGCAGCTTATCTACATTTGTATCCATATCTATGTGTCTATATCTTTGTGAAAAAATGTTCCCTACGATTACTTATATTCACATTTTCAGGGGAAATGGGAACCCAGGGTTTTTCTCCCACAGGGGGAGTGACCATCCAGGGTCCCAGGCAATGGCTTCACTTGGGCAGCGCCGTGTACCCCTGGCAGTCATATATATAATTTTTTTTAGTGTAATTACTTGTACTACTCACTTATTTGTCAGAACTATTCTTCAGTATTGCCATTTACGAGTTCGTTGATTGAAAATCTTATGGATTGTTTCTCTTTTCATGTTTGTTTGTGAGACACAGAACATTGTCACTGCACAGCTGTTTTGCATACTTCTTTTGTCCTTCCGACCTCAGTGAGATCATGAATATCCCATTGTGCGTTTCTCTGCTATTCAGGAAGAACACCCTTGTATTTCACTGACAAGAAGCAAGAACTTGTGCTTTACGTTCCGGTGCTCAATTTCCATAGGTTGCAAGACTGTGACAGGAGATTCTTATGGTCGTATAATCAAAAGTGAGCGCGTGAATGTGTGGGCAAACCCCTAATTTTAGAGGGGCATTAGCTCTTGTTAGTCTGCCTGCCACATTTTAAAACGCATTGAACATCGAGATAAAAAAATGATATATATTTTATTGTCATCGTGGCTCTAACAAATGACTATCAGAAACTGGGAGTTTGCTGTCCACTTTGCGATCTCAGTTGTAATAATGAGAATCTTAACATCTTTTTCTTTGGAGCAAGTGTGACTGTCGCCATGGCTAGCCATTAAATTTCCATGCTCCGGTTGGTATACGTAACTTCCCAGTGACTCGTCCTTAACGATTTACAGTATTTTCTGCCTTACACTTTACATTTTCTAGTATTATCTGTATGTAAACTTGTTCAGTAACAACGTAGTCTGCATCACTAACGTACATGAGGATTATTGAAGTATGATGCGCAAAACATATCGCTGTGGAGTAGAGCTATACGAAATCTCCGAAGCCAGAAAAAAGACAGCCTCTGGTGCCATGATCCAGTATGACTGTCATAGTGGGCTAAGGGCAGAGCTGAGCATGTACCTCACAGACGCATGGCTAATAGCAGTTTTGTGAGGAAGACATCTATTGTCTGATTTCTTACAGTGAACCTGGCTGGACCTGATTTGTACTCGTAGCGTCTTTGATCACTGGAATACAGACGGAAGCTCGCCTCGGAAAACAATGTTCCTTCGAAGACAATAAGATGTATTTAAGAATCAAAATGCATAAAACCTTTGTTGTTTCTGTGTAACTACCTACAATGTTTACAGTCAAAAATGAAAGTTCGTATAGTATTCACTTCTTTTACCTGTCACTTTCCTTTTCTGGGTAATTTTCTAAAGCTGAGATAGGTCTGGTATGCTTGTCTACCCATAGATGATTCTCTTTGATCTGGTGTATCATAAGAACCAATGACGGACATAACCCTAAGTGTGAAGTGATCTCAATGGAATAACAGGCGCACTTTTGGTCCAGACTTTATACAACACAGAAGGCCAATAAGCAGTCTGCCTACATCTAAAGGTGTATAAAATGGAAAACAAGTACATTCGATATATGCAGATACTGTTTTTATTTCCATATCATTACAGAAAATGTAACAGTTACGCACGAAAACAGAATTCATGTAAAATATATATCAATTCAGTATAAAAACGTATAAAAATATATCTCAAAGTTTCGGCAAACACAACAATCATTTGGTTACAGGAATAATAATAACAACACAACAATCATGGCACGAGAAAATCTGCCAGTGTCGTAGACGGGGCAGGTGTGTGTGTGTGAGTGTGTGTGTGTGTGTGTGTGTGTGTGTGTGTGTGTGTGTGTGTGTAGGAATGTGGGATCAGGTATTTTGCTTATGTGTTCAGCTGTGCGAGTATATGTAATCGCGTGTATGTGTGATCAAGCGTGCACTGGACCAGGCGTATATGCTATGACCTGCCTAAAAATCATCTGCATATAGGATCAACTGTTTCTTGTATCAGGTTTACGTGGGTGAGTTTAGGTGAATGTGAAGGAGGGGAACTGCGGTGAGATAATTAGTCGTTCGTGGACGTGAAAGGAAAATGAAAGTGAGCAGTTCAGTTTTTATACAAGAGGATGGAAATGTAAAGTGAAAGCAGACAGAGTGAAAGTAAAAACTAGGCGATGGTATATTGAAAGAGGGAGAAGAAAAAGGCAGAAAAGGAGGAAAATCATGTGCTGCAGGACACAAAGATAAAAGAATAATTAACCACAGAAGAAATAGACATGTGAAGTAAAAAAAAAAAAAAAAGAACAGACAGGAAGAGGCAAAAAGGAGAGGAGAAAAAAAAAAATGAAAGGCAGGGGGGGAGGGGGAGATGCGTCTGTGTTGGATGCGGTGAAAAGGACGGTGATAAAACAGCACTAACAATACTAAAACAAAAGATGTGTGCCAGAAAGTACAGTTATGAAGGGACTAGAGAAGCTGTGAATCACTCAACCATCATATCTCCCTGATTTTTCTGGGAGGGAATATCCTCCAGTGGGCTGTGAAGGGTAGGTGGCCTCGCCCTCATAGGTGATCGTGGGGTGGTAGCCTTCTTCGTCCACGTAGTACTCCACCTTCAGGAGGCGGGAGTCAGGCAGCCGTACGTAGTAACTGAAGGTAGAAGATAGAAGAACAGTAAATAATAATATCACAAGGATAAGTTCGCCAACAGTTCACTGCCGGCTGTGGCGATGTGAAGTATTACATGAAAAAAAAGAAATGTGTATGGGACAGAGAACATCAAATACACAATAGAAAATTGTAAGAAGGAAGGATCCTCTCTGTCGTTCGGGGAAGAATAACAAATATTCTTCAGCATGGTGCTAGCATATGACTCTCGGCAAACTTTTGCTCGTGAGAGTACCCAAGAATGTTAGCTGAATTCATAATTCTTGGCAGGGTGATTGCAAGTAAGGAAAAAAATGATCACTGCATTCTTACTGCTCGTTAAAGAACGGAGGCAAATACATGTGTGAAAAACATACTCTATCCATATCTTAGGGTGAAAATGTGTATATTAGCTGCCCAGTGTATTACTTTAATATGATTCATAGCAGAATATCCAGAATTAATTATATCAACGTACAGGACTGATGGAGATATCAGATGAGTTCGAAAATGACTGGGGGGAAAACAAATCGTACCGTTGATAATATGAACATGCATGACGAGAACCTGCTGACTCACTTGATGAGCAAAAACAGTGGTGCAAGAGAGGTGGAACTAAAACAAATACTTCAAGAATATTGATAGAGAGAGAAGCTCAGTAATGGGTTAGTCACCCGAACAATGAACTCCTCTGACCTTTGTTTGGCACTGGAAAAGGAATGAAGGGAAGAGGGAAAAAAGACACAGAAGTCCAGGAAGAGATCCAGTGAGAGGAAAATTAAGAGAAATGTGTGGTTGTAAGCTATCATAAAAATGGTTTTAAAACAAGGTGGTCCTCCAAGGGATGTAGTGAACTCACAACATGGAATACACGGAAGAACAAAACACTGTTGCTTTCTTGTTAGGAGAATGGACCGATGTTACAGGAAAAATTAACTACGGAAAAAAAGTCAGACTAACGTTAAAACCAATGACGCTGTTTTATCGGAGACATGAATAAATAAATTTAATTGGGATCGCCGATGTTAATGTAAAGATAAGAGTTCAGCAATTTCTGTTTGTGAGCCTCAAAGAGGTTATCGTCATGATATTGTTTGCTTAAAAAAGAAAATCATGGCTTACGAAGGATAAATGTAGGCGGCGTTAGTGTTTACCTGCCCTGCGTATTGTCGCCGTCCCTTTGCTCCTGGTGGCCATATTGGTTGCCAGAGTCCACGTCGTTCACCTCCCACTGGAAGCTGTACTGGGCAGAGTCATCCTCGTACTGAGAGGAGGGAGGCTGGTAGCCGTAGCCCTGGTTGTTCTGAGGAGCCGCAGCCGCCGCCACCACACACACGGCTACCATAACCACGGCCTGGGGGTATGGTAAATGGGTATTCTAGGATGTGAGTGTGTCTGATGATAATCCTGCTATTTTCATTCGTCTTACAATATTTATTGATCTACTCCTCCAGTCATACAAAATCTGCATTATTTACGACTGGGCATCAGTGTTCACAAAAAAAAAAAAAAAAATCAACAGTCTGTGTGTGTGTGTGTGTGTGTGCGTGCGTGCAGTGGGATCAGTGGTTTACCTTCATGTCTGGGAGTGAGGTGAGAGAGTGGGATGCTCAGACACTCTCGCCTCGGCTATATATACAGAGTAGCTCAGGCGGGGTAGGAAGGGGAGGGGATGATAGACCTAGAGTACGGAGGGGAGGGGAGGCAGAGAACTGGAAGAGGGAAAAAATTTACAGCAACTGGTTAGGGAAAGGAGAAGGGAAAGCATCAAGCTAATAAACAATGGTAAGAACAGAGGTTAGGCTTCGAATGGGAAAAAAATTCAGAAGAGATTGGTAGGAAGAGACGAAAAGGATGAATGAAGAGTCATGTCGGAAGTGGAAAGATATAGAGTGAGACAATGGATGGGCGAGAAGCTGACAGGAACTGAAGGGAAGTACCCTGCTGATCAGAGATATGAGGGATTGAGAAAGATGTTGGCGAAAGATGGGATAGGAATGGGAAAGACGATGTAGTTAATTTCTAGGACAAGTTGTTCTGTAAAACACGGATGGCTGTGCCGTCAGAGACAAAGTTCTCTCAACATTTCCTTTTTTTTTTTCACGTAATTTCTTCTGCTGGATAATATTCTTCAACTGTGAGATGTTTACTATATTTCCCTACCCATATATGACTCTCTTCGATATCATAGCTCAGAAAGGAAAGTAACTCAGTTGGGGAGAACACACGGGTCGCATAGCGTCACTCACCCTCCGACTTTACCTACAATTGTCCTCCCGTGAAGCCTCCAGGCAGCGGATCATTCTCCCATATAATCTCCATATGGGAATGATAATCTTGTTCCAGGCATGAGTTTTGGGGGCTTCCCCTCTGTCTCTCCACCCCGGGTTGACTCAAGATATTACTCTGACCATTATCAGCCGCAGACATACCACATGATCATCTGACTGGAACAGATATTCATGTATACCACAGGTAATAGGTCTCGACTCAGTCTTACACAGTAATTGCTTATTATGAACCAGATCCAAACATCTTAACACTTCGAGTTTTGAATCATGAATTTTGGAAGAGACTGCTTGCAGTCTATGTCAGGCTTAAGATGACATTTGAGTCAACAAACTAGAAGGCACTACGTGAACTGCCTGTACTCAGACTCTAAGAGTGCTGTCAAGTGTGAAGGGGGGGATATCTGATTTTTTTCTGGGAAGTTAAGTATTAAGTGAGGGATGGTTCCTTGCCCCCTTACATTTCACCTGTGCATGGATTGGTTACTGGGTCGGATGTGAATCGGAATCACTGTGGACTATGAACTGGTAATTTTATGGTTACTGATTTTGACTTTGCTGATGACGATGCAGTTATCCTAATGGAGTCGCCAGAGACATTTCCGAGTGCTCTCAAGACTGTTGCCGAGGAAGGCGAAGTCACGGGGACTGAAAATTTCTTGGCTCACATCCAAGATGCAGACATTCAGTGACCTGCTGAAGGAAGCAGTACAGTCTGTTCAGTCATGTGAAGACATACAGATCTTCGAAAGATTCCCTTACCTTGGTAGTGTTATCCATAATATTCGTTGGTGAAATGATTAGATAATTCGTCGCATTGGCCTAGCCTATGGTGCCATAGGCTCACACAGTTCTACTACTTGTGTAAGACACAAATCCGCACCTTGAAGGCACTGGCGTTGTCAATATTACTTTATGGATGTGAGAGTTAGACGTTAAATTTACAGCAGCGAACTGACATCTTTGGTACTAAATGTATTTGCAGGATCATGAAGTGTCACTGGTGTCATGAATTTGCGAGATGGTGTTATTATACAAATTCACGACTGTATTATTATGGAAACTCACGATGCTTTAAAAGTGAAAATAACAAATATTTACTCAGCAAAGTGCTCCAGTCGGGACTGTTCTCAAAGCGTTTGTTATTATTTCAGTAGTGACTGCTTTTATGCATGCCCTTGGTGCATTACTGAGCGATATCTTTTGTGTGTTTATAGTTCCCTGTCCATCTCTATGGCCGTTAGAGTAAGTTCCACCGACTTAGTGATTATACGTTGCTTTGTGCCTGGCATGAGATCATTAATCAGTCGGTGTAGTGAAGCCACGGGAGGAGGATCCCAAGAACAGCGCAGGAGCAGTGAACACCGAAGACTCCGTCTTAGTGGCTTGATCACCCAGTCTCTAGCACTTCTACGATCCCCACATCTCCCCACCGATTGGTGATCAGCAAGCAGTGGACGTCATGCACAGTTAGTAGTGCTGTGGCCAGTGGGCAGCGGTTACCTAGTCTCTTCACAACCGTGTCCCCATTCTCTCCACTGACCTGTATTTTCTTTCTGTGTTGTCTAGGCTTAAGAATATTAGCTAGTTTGATTGCGTGAGTGAATACCTGTTTAAGTTATCTTTTAATGTAAGAATTCATTTTGTCTGTAATCAATAAATTTACAGTTACTTTTTCTTCGAGCTTGATTAAATGTAAGAATCGTGTTTCATTTTACCATACTGATCTTACTTTAGTTTGCTTACTTCCACTTTGCACAAACTTCTTATATTATTCATGACTGGTACTGAAGCCAAGTCTTTCGTATTAACTCATAAATCCCTTTGCGCCAGCCAGGAGTTAGCATCAGCAAGAACATATTTTCTATTCTTATTATTGTCCATTGTCAGGGATAAGGACATTTTTTCAGAGGCCAACAGTATTAACAATTCAGCATTCGTGGGTGATTAGTCTCCGCTGTGTACTGTTGAGAAAATTTATGAAATTCTCGTCTTTAGAGAATCGCGAGCGTAAGCCAGAATAAAGTAAAACTTACTCCTTTATTTCATAAGTCGATAGCCCTCGTGCCAGTGGTGACTTTCCTTTTTTTTCCCATAGTAGTGGAAATATTTTTAATATTTCTTTTCCTACCGTGACAACTGACTACAGTCAATTTATTCTTATTTCACTTCCCCCCATGACATCTGGCAACCTCATTCCAGGATATTAACTCCCATCTTTAAAGTTAAAATGAAATAATAATAATAATAAATTTACTCGTACCTAGTTATTAGTTATAACCATTAAAGCTTATAGGCACTAGCTTACTGATGGTTATTGTTTCTGCTGTATTAATTATTGTAAATGTCTTTTCTAGCCAGTTGTAAATTTTTGTTTCTTTCTTTACCTGTTTAACTAGTTGAAACTGGTCACCACCAGCCTGTCCTTATATTCTTAATTTTCAGTTATTAGCATTCGACTGCGAAACAGCAGTCAGTACTTCAGTCTTTAGTTCATTGAGTCTCAGTTTGAGTTAACACCATGGCTTCAAACTCGTTTATACAGGAATCCAAGGATATGGGGCTGACCAGTCCCCAGGAAAATAAGGACCAAGTGCTCTCGCAGTACACTTATGAAAAGCAACGTGAGAGTGATGCCCGTGAAGAGCGAAAAGTTCAGCGCTAGGAACGTGAGAGAGAACGCGAACATGAGCGAGAACAGCGCCAGGAACGTGAGAGAGAACGTGAACACGACGCGAGGCACGCGA
Source organism: Birgus latro (assembly GCA_018397915.1). Lineage (NCBI taxonomy): Eukaryota > Metazoa > Arthropoda > Malacostraca > Decapoda > Coenobitidae > Birgus > Birgus latro. The sequence goes on from JAGKTI010004327.1 coordinate 9,166, forward strand.
GAAACTCGAGCTTGAGCTGTTGAAGCTCAAGCGAGACTCGTTGGTTTTGGGCACTTCTGGTGCTGCCGACTTTAGCTCCACGAGAGCTCCCTCAGTACCCGTTTTTGCAACACCACGCCTCAAGCTTCCTTCGTACAAGGAAGGTGAGTGAATCGAGTCGTTCATAGCTCGTTTCGAGGACATGGGGCAGCTGTACCAGCTGAACGAGGCAGCTAAGCAGCTTCAATTTCTTAGATTATTTGAGGGCCCCGTCCTCAATATTCTCCACGGAATTCGTTCTTATATTAATCACGACTGGTAGTTAAGCCAAGTCTTTCATATTAATTCATAAATCCGTTTGCACCAGTCAGGAGTTAGCATCATCAAAAACCTATTTTTTATTGTTATTATTATCGAATGTTAGGGGTAAGGACACTTTCTCAGAGGGTAACAGTATTAACAATTCAGCATTCGTGAGTGATTAGTCTCCACTGTGTACTGTTGAGAAAGTTTGTGAAATTTTTGTCTTTAGAGAATTGGCATCATAAGCCAGAATAAAGTAAAACTTACTCCTTTATTTCATAAGTTGATAGCTCTTGTGTTAGTTGTGACTTTCCTTTTTCTCCCATAAGTAGTGGAGATATATTCAATACATTTCTTTTCCAACCGTGACAACTGACGACTCGCTGGCAATTCAGTGTTATTTCATTTCCCCCTGTGACAACTGGTACCACTGGGGACGTAGCGTACAGTTATTCTGTGAGACCGAATAGAGGCCTATTTCCTGTGCGATACGTGAACTCAGGTCCCAGATACAGGGGCACGTGACTCATTTCCCTGAAGATGATTCTGCATATAGGGCAAAAAATGATTTGGTCAACCTGTATTAGAGAATACCAAAAGGAAGGTCGCAAAGCTCATGCTTGGAGTAAGTCGATCGTTCCTGTCTGGAGATACTTTGATGAGAAAAAGTGGCTGCTTGGGTGCTTGCACGGGGGGTTTTGCGTGGATGGAGTTATAAGGTGATTGTGGCTATGTGCTCGAGGCGTTCACTCTGAGTAAGTGAGTGAGACAGTGAGTTTCAATGTCACTCTGTGAATCTTCTGTCAGTGCCAGTAACTGCAGTGAAGTAGCCCAAGAACCGTACTGTATTCCACGAGGGGCGTCGCTCTACAGATGGGTCAACTTTGATGTAAAATGGCTCTTTCTTTTGGAGGTCACTTACCTCAGTATTAGTGTACAATGCAGTAAGGGAGATGATGTTCAAAGTTTGCTTTATCCTCACCAGGATTATATGCTCAATAACCAGACTAACCATTGTTTCAGCTATACCAGAACCAAAGTACGTGTAATCATCGTCCAGACCATCCCAACTCAGTGAGTGTAGCTATGTTCGCCCCTAGTCACCCCAACTCCTGTGACAACGATGAGAGGATTATTCGTACCGGTATAGCGTTCCAAGCCCCCGCCCGAAGTGTTCTCTGGAGACTAAATCATCGTGCGGAACTTTGGGCTGGTGTGTCCTTTACACCACCGAGACATCCAGAAAACAGGATGGGCTAACTATGCATTAAAAGCTGTGTAGTAGTGTGAGAAAGTTTTGTCCTTGGTTGTACATAATGAAATGATTCTTATGTATGAAAGGGAAAGAAATGAAGAACGAAAGGAAGCCAGTTAGTGGAAGAAAACAAAAAAACAGATAGGACAGTGTGAAGAAGAAAACTAGAACACATAAGCTGATAGACACTGGGTGATATGATTTATGGAAGGTACTGTCACGATTACCAGTTGACTGGGATTTCAGTGCTGTCTGTCGCGATGGACGGTGTTATTTGAAATATTTCTTTCTGACAACAATATGAAGCACACGACAAAAGAATGTAAGAGGGAGTCTCATTCAGGGAAAAAGAAGAAATATGGACACCGTGCTGACAAGGGGTTGTCAGCGAGCTTATGCTCGTGACGATAATTCCGTAAGTATAAAAAGAGAGGAAGAAATGGCAAGAAGGAAGTGAGCAAATAGATGGGATGAAGAAGGGAAGGAAAGTTGGTAGGTGGGTGGGAAGGAAGAGAGGAGAGTGGGGGGAAAGGATAAGTTGTGAAGTTGGAGGCAAAGGCAATGGATAGGAAAGAATGTTAACCCCTCTAGTTCAGTGTCGTGTTATCTTGTTTTATTCTCGTTATCTTCAGATAATTTTACTTGATTTTCCGGTAAACCTTTTGTAGTGAAGGGGTGAATGAAGGCTATACTTAACATCTCCAGTTCGTAAAGTCTCTTCAAGATCCTCATAAAATCTATCTGCACAAATATAATGAAGAACACGTCATCTCTCTTGGCCGCACCATCTTTTAAATTGTATCCCAAGTAACGGTATATACAGTATATATATATTTTTTCCCCAGCCTGGAGTGACTTACAGGAGCCTGAGTGTTATAACTGCAACCCATTAAACCACTCATAGCTGGTACCGTTCCAGTATTCTATTTCAGCTAACACCAGACGAATTATTTCAACATTATCTGAATAGTAGGAGCATGAGCGTGATAAGTTGGTGCAAAAGAAAATCAACTAGGGAAGAGAGAGAATGAAGAGGCAAGCAGATGAGGAGGAAGCTAAAGGTAAATGGATCTAGACAATCTCCCACCTCTTTCGTGTCGCCACCTTCTTATAAGACAGCAATTCTAGTTTTTTTGTTGCACTCGAAAGATCACTGGAGAATAAACCTTTTCCACATGTTGCTACTTATCATTACACAATCTGCCGGTGGGGTGATTAAGGAGAGAGATACAAACTTAGATGAGACTGGGTGCCATTCACAGGCAGCAATTACGTACTCGAAAGATCACCGATTAAAATAAAAAAAGGTTCCGCACTTCTTCCTGGCCTACTTCCCACTACACCTTCTGTCACAGGGATAACTAAGGAAAGTAATACAAAGTTTATAGAGGCGCACTGAGGAGCGTCGGACTGAGGTTGGTAGACAGCGATTAAATGCTTTTGCAATACTTGAAAGGTCACTGAGGAAAAAAGCTTCTACACGTGTTATTACTTACAGCTAACCATTCTACCGAAGGGGTGACTAAGGAGAACGATACAAACCTCAAGATAGTAGGGGTATCAAGGGGACGGGGAGTGAGGTTCATAGACATCAGTTAGATATATTTTGCTGTGATTGAGAAACATCCACTCACGGGAAAAAAAAAAAAAAAAAAAGCCTTTGCATCTCTCTCTCTACTACTTTCCACTAAGCAGTTTGAAGCAGATCTGATGAAGAAAATGATAAAACCTTAATTTCATAAGCCCGAGGACTTTAATTTTTTGTTTAAGCTTTGCAGATACTGTACGACTTTATTTAGCCTAAGGTAGAAACCTGGTAGTGAAGCGGATACAAACACCGTTATCCGAGATGCTGACACTGCAAAAGATCTTCCCCAAGCTGAATAGACGCATCTGGTGGTAACAAGAATGACATAACAAGTACTTCCTCTTGGTGAAGGGTGTGAAGGAGAAGCACTGAGGGGACTGGGGAGTGAGGCAGCCTTGTTCTCCTGTATGGGGAGTGAATGGGGTTTTTGTGTGCAATTTAGCCTACTCAGGGTTATGGGAGGGAGGAAGAGAGAAGGACTGTGTATGAGGTGGTTATGTGTGTGTGTGTGTGTGTGTGTGTGTGTGTGTGTGTGTCTTTCTTTCTGTCTCAGTCTGCCTGTTTGTCTCTCTTATTGTCTGTGTAATTCTCTACAATGCAATCTCAGGATCTGTAATCATATGTATCCGAACAGCACTATGTGAGGCAGTCTTAATTCTCTGAGATCAAGGACGAAAAACTGTACCAAGGGGATGACTTAGGAAAACAATACAAATATCAGTAAGGTAGGAGTATCGAGGGGATGGGGAGTGAGGATCATAGACAACAGTTACATATTTTTTCCTATGGTAATCGAGAAACGTCCACTGAGGAAATACAAAAAGGCCTCTGCACTTCAAACTGTACTATTTACCACTAAGTATTATAAAGCAGATTTGATGAAAGAGAAGGATACCAATTTAACCTTAAACCTGAGGACTTTATTTTTAGTTTTAGTTTTTATTAGTTTTCTTGCTGATATGGGACGATTTTCTTCACCTTAAGGGAGGAGTCTAGTAATGAAGCGGTATTATCATTTAGAATATATCTGACCACCATTGCATGATGTGGTTCGAATTTTTCTGAAGTCAAGTTTCTAGATCTGTTATACTGCCTTTACAAGTTTTTCTTATGATAACTTTCTATGTATTTTGCCTTCAGTGTGAGTGTCAGTCTTGTACTTCCTGTGTCTGGACTTTCTATGTGACATTGTAAACTTTATCCTTCCCCCACAGGATGAAAGATGGGTTGGGGCTAAATGAAATAACTCCATCTCTCTCTCTCTCTCTCTCTCTCCTGCAATCTTGTGTAAGGTAATACGTACAAAATTCAAGCATTACATTTGTGTGATGCCTGTTAAAATACGAGATTAAAGGCTAAACATTAATGGTGCAACTAATTACATACTACCATGTAATTAAGATTAATGATGGCGTGAGGCAGATGGTTAGGCCAGGTAGGTGAGGCAGGAGGGTGGGGGAGGTGGGTGAGGCAGGAGGGTGGGGCAGGTGGGTGAGGCAGGAGGGTGGGGCAGGTGGGTGAGACAGGAGGGTGGGGCAGGTGGGTGAGGCAGGCGGGTGAAGTAGACGGAGACAGGGGAGTGAGGGAGGTGAATAAAGCAAGTGGGTTAGGTAGATGAGTGAGGTAAGTGGGTGAGGCACAAGTGCGAGATAGATGGGTGAGGCACAAGTGTGAAATAGATGGGTGAGGCAGGAGTATAAAGTAGGTGAATGAGGCAGTGGGTGAGGCAGGTGGGATTGGTAGTTGGGTGAGACGGGTGGGATTGGTAGGTGGGTGAGGCAGGTAGGTTAGGTAGGTGGGTTGGGCAGGTAAGTGAGGCAGCTGCTTGAGGCAAAGAAGTGATGCAGGTGGGTGAGGCAGGAGCGGGAGAAGGTGTGTGAGGTAGGTGAGTGAGGTAAGTGGATAAAGCAAGTGGATGAAGTAAATGGTGAGGCAGGTGGATGAAGCAGGTGGGTAAAACAGGTGGACGAGAGAAGTTAGAGAGACAAGTGGGTGAGGCGCATGGGTGAGGCACGTGGATGAGACAGGGGAGGAGTGAGGCAGGTAGGTAAAAGAGGTGGATGAGATAAGTATGTGAGGGAGGTGGATGAGGGACGTGGATGAGGTAGATGGATGGGGCAGGTGGATGGGGCAGGTGGATGGGGCAGGTTGATGAGGTAGGTAGATGTGACAGGTGGGTCAGAAAAAGCTGCTAGAAGTGCCCTGGATTAGCAATCTAACCTTAAAAAATGAGCGAACTGCAATCTTCACGTACAGCATGAGAGGTGTTCCGTATGGCATGTAAAACCGTCCATAGATATACTCTGTTCACTTTAACTTGGACAAGATATCCGTCCTTTTGTAGCTTATTTCTTGCAGCTCATTGACGGAAGGAGACAATACTACTGCTGTACTTCCTCTCCATAGCACTTGTTCGTGACTAGCACTATATTTTATTGCTGATTCTTGTTGTAGTTCAGCATTCAAGATGGAAAGATGGCAATTTTAAGCCATGTCAGAGTGAACAGAGTTTAGAAAGGATGATAAAAAAAAAACTTATTCTGAAAGGGTTGATTTGGGCTGCTCCTTACCCCTTTAGTATGAGAGGCCCTTGATAAGCTGAATAATTATCTTTCGGCGCCTGCAAAATTAGAAAAATGGCGTTATCATACTGATAGGGCATTTTTTTTTTTAAGTGGGTACGATCGGGGTATAGACATGACAACCCGTTTCCTGAGGCCCAGAAGTCTTCCTACGTGGCATATACCGTCAAATGTCACCCCTGCAGCGCCAGTACCCACCGTCTATACTGAATACATACGAGGGCTTTATCATTCAGGGCTGGTGTGAGGGTATTTGCAAAGACGTGCTTATGCGTGATGGTTGGTGTGGATGAGGAGCAAAGACTGTGTTAAAGGACGAGGAGAGACTGATGGATGAGGAGAGGTGGGTGGATGAATGGGATTGGTGGATGAAGAGCGTGGGGTGGATGAAGTGTGGGGTGGAAGAAGAGTGTGGGGTGGATGAAGAGTGTGGGGTGGATGAAAAGTGTGGGGTGGATGAAGAGACTGATGGGTAAGGAGTGAGGGGTGGATGAGAAGAGGATGAGAAGAGGATGAGCAGTGATGGGCGGATGAGAAGTGGATGAGGAGTGAGAGGTGGATGAGGAGTGAGGGGTGGATGAGGAGTGAGGGGTGGATGGCCTTAATGATGGGTGAAGCGAGCGGGGGGGCAGCAGGTGTCTGTGTCCACTTTCCCTCTCACTTAGAAGGTAAATTGGAGCGCCTCCGCCCACTCCACCTCTCGCGGCCAGGGGAGAGAGAGGGAGAGAGAGAGAGAAAGAGAGAGAATGAGACAACGAAGCAGTAATAAAATGAGGTACAATAGAGGATACAAAAATTAAAAAAAAAAACGAAGAGGTTATATAGAATAATAAAAATAGATAAACTAATGAAGCATCGGAAAAGGAAAGAAGAGAAGAGATGAATAAGGGAGGAGGGAGGAGAGTTGGTGTAGGATGAGGTGAAGTAAGTTAAACAATGACGTTAAGAATAGGAAACAAATTAAAGAAGGTGAGAAGATGGAAGTGAAGTAAACCACTAGAACAAAGAATGGGAGGCAAAATTAATATTATTTAAGGAAAGAAGCAAACACACACACACACACACACACACACACACACACAAAC
>JAGKTI010004327.1:23311-33983 GCA_018397915.1 Birgus latro
GTGTGTGTGTGCTGAGGAGTTAAGGAGTGAAGAACTGTGAGGTGCTGAGATGTGAAACGACTCAAACATACCAACCCCACCACAATACCCAACAATTTGTCCTCTATGGCGTCTGAAGTGTAGGTCTCCAGTGAGTGAGGCTTATTCTATATCCTGATGAATACTGTAAAGTGTGAGGGGTAAGGGATGAGCAGAGAGGAGAGGAGAGATGATGAAGGATGGGTCAGAGATCTTTATCACCGAGTGTCATAGTCTTCTTTCTGTCTTCCTCAAATGAAGGAAAATATTGTGAAGGTAAAAGTGTGATGTAGCTGACTGAAGGTTTTTCGGGTGAATCGAGGTTGCTCTTCTGCCTAGTCATTTCCCGATTTTCACTGCTAATGGAATATCTGTGAAAATGATATTTATATTGTGATGTACTCTTATTATATTAGCAGTGCTGTTTCCATGAGCAGATGATGTTGATAATACTAAAAAATATGAAGATGATCATTATTGTGAATATTTTTCCGGTATACTTCAGCAGAAAGAGATGCGCAGTGGCTGCGAAAGAAGAGTGAAGGGAAGAGACTACTTACATCATGAGTGGATAACAGTGTAAATTCTAGAGAATGCACCCAGTTTTACTCCAAGGTCAGAACGCTCTATCACTCTCCTCGCTATTGTAAGACGTTTTCATCCCAGTTAATGTACCGTGATTATTTTTATTTTCTTCGTTTCACTTAATACAGTCTGTTCACTCCCGACAAAAAATGGAAGCCGTGGAGTAAGAGGGTAAGGGGAAGCAGGTGACTAGTATACTGTATACATGCACACCATTGAAGAGTGTTACAGTGTACCCAGAATTCCCCATATTTAAAAAGAGAAAAAAGGGGATGACGAATGGTAGAATGGACAGATGAAGAGTGTACTGAGATGCATATAATGAGGAATACACCCACTTTTGTTTACCTTTGTCTGTGTCTTATGGGCACTATAAAGCATTTTTTTTTTTTTTTTGTACGTATCATTAGGCCTGTCAGGTGCGAGGGCATGAATGATAAATAAATGAATGGATGGTCCTTTTTACCGGACACTTCACTGACTGTTCTATTTTAGTGCTTTCTTGCCTTTGCCTCACTTTTACCACACCCACCACACCCTTCACACCACCCTGCCACACCCACTGCACTTCTGCCACACCCACCACACCTCTACCATACTACCAAACTCCTACCACATTCACAACACTCACTACACTCACTACGCCCACCATGCTGTTTCCACACAAATCACATCCACCAAACTCCAACCACACCCCTTACACACACCTCACTCCTGCCACACCCACCGCATCCACCACTCTCCAACCATTCCCACTACACCCACCACACCCACCACACTCCTACCACACCCACCTCATTTACTACACCCACCACATTCCAACCATATCCACTACATCGACGACACTCCCACCACACCCACTACACATACCACATCTACTACACTCACCACACTACACTCACCGCATTCATTCCACTCACATACACCAAAGACCTACCACACTTGTTCCACACACATACTACACTCACCACATTCCTACCACATCCGCTTCACCTATGACATTCCTACCACACCCACCGCACACCTGCCACACCCACAACACCCTACCACACTCACCAAACACTTTTCCAACCCATGTCACTGTCACCATTCTGTTCTGTCCCCCATGACTCTCCTTCCTGCACGCCCTCACCCCCTCCTTGGTTGGGCTAGTTGCTTTCCCAAGGTACTTTTCGACCGATTTTTGTTGTCCTCTCAGAAATAAATAGTTTGGAGCATTAGATAACGAACAGAACATGGCATCACTTCTCAGGCATGGATTTTGGTGTACTTTTATGCTATTTCTGACATAAAGCACACTACTACTCGTATACTTACTGTAAGATGGCATTTGTCTGTATTAATAATGCTTCAGTTTACATATATGTGGTACATATTGAAAACAATTATTCCCAGGGATCTGTGACGTCACCACACAAACATGCAGCATTATTATTGGTGCGTGGTACAGTATATAATTACGGTACTGATAGTGTATGGATAACTAACTTAATCGTTACTATAAACGTACTAAAAAAAAATGTTGGTCATCTTGTCTGGCGGTACGATAATGAAGAATTCGGCCGAGGACGGCAATGCCTCAGGCACAGAGGTTCGAATCCAAGAGGTGACTGACGATTTTTCTATCACGTAAAATGCTCCCTTGGGCGTTGGTCGGTCTCCTACGACGTAAATGTTCTCGAATACATTAGTCTAGCTTCGGGCCCCAGCGCTCCGAGAAGAGTATTATGCAATTGGCTCTTTGCAGTTATACTGCCCCTGAATAAGTAAACAGGCTTATTGAGATTCTCGGTGCTCTGACAAGGCTAATACGACAATCTGAAATCATAGTTTTTTATGTTTTATTTTACTGAGAGTGGGATCATTTGTTAAGCCAGTTAAATTAAATTGGAGTTCTTATTGTGATCAGGGGAAGATCAACCCACTACCATGGCTTGGCACACGCATGACTTGAACGTTTGAATAAAACGTCATGAAGGCCACAAAATTGCTGAGGGTGACTGGCTTCTTCCTGATGACTGGAGATGAGCTGGTGAATATTATAACAATAACATTAATGTGATACCACATGGAAGAAGCAATGATGCAGCAAGTGCATTCGATATTTGTTTTTTACCAAGTTTGTGAAAGAGTAACTTGTTGACGGAGCATTAAACCTTTAACGTTCTAAGAAGAAAGCAAACCTGAGACCATGAAGAAGTGAAAGAAAGGAAAGGAAAAGTGTTTCATCTACTGTCGTTGCTGCATCATGTTGGAGTAATGTTTCCCTGTTACCTGTTGACAATTTTGTCCAGACCTGAAGCAAGCATCAAGGCAAGCACAGATGACGTTAATTTTAGGGTCTTCCTTTACATCAAGCTTGCCAAATCGACTAGAACAGCAGGGTACCTCTGGGCGAGTAACTGAGTCTATGGTAAACCCAACCAACCTCTTCTTCACACCATGAACCCAACATGGATGAGCAGCCCGAAATCTGGCCAACCATTTTCAATACACTGTGGTGTGCTGACTGTTGTATGCTGAGTGTTACTCGGTGAGTGTTGTGTTGCGTGCTGAGTGTTGTGTTGTGTGCTGAGTGTTGTGTTGCGTGCTGAGTGTTGTGCTGTGTGCTGAGTGTTGTGCTGTGTGCTGAGTGTTGTGCTGTGTGCTGAGTGTTGTGTTGTGTTGTGTGCTGAGTGTTGTGTTGTGTTGTGTGCTGAGTGTAGTATTGTGTGCTGAGTGTAGTACTGTGTGCTGAATGTAGCGGTGTGCTGGATACTGAATATAGTACGCTGAGTATGGTGTTGTGTGTTGTGTTGTATTTTATGGTGAATGTTGAGTTGCGTGCTGACTGTAGTACTGTGTGCTAAGTGACGTGAGAAGTGTGTGGTGCAGTGTTAAGTGTTTTGTGTGAGTTTCGTGGCATGTGATGAGTGTTGAGTGCAAAGTGTTGTGTGTTGAGCACTGTGTTTCAGGTTGAGTATTGTTATTAGAGGGATGTTGCATGCTGAGTGGTGTTTTGTGCTGAATGCAGTGTTGTGTGCTGGGTGTAGTGTTGTGTGCTGAGTTTAGTGCTACGTACGGAGTGTTGTGTTGTGCGTCGAATGTTGCGCACTGTATGCTTTTTGCTGACAGTGTTATATGTTGTGTGTTGAGTGTTGCGTAATCAGCTAAGTACTGTGTGCGTTGCAGATTGCTGTGTGGTGTGTGTTAAGCACTGATTGTGGTGTTATATGCTGGTTACTGTGCTACGTGCTGAGTGTTGCAATGTGTGTTGCGTGTTGTGTACTGTGTATTGTGCTATATGCTGAGTACTGTGCTTTGTGCTGAGTGTCGTGTGCTATGTGTTATGTGGTGAATGTTGTGTGCTGATCTCTGGACCCTACCTCACCCAACCTTGGGGTGGGAAAGAGGTCTGGAGATGATAATGATGATGATGATGATGATGATGATGTGAAAGATTAATACATCGACTAAGTAGAAATAAAATCGGATACTGAATGTTACAGCATTTTTCGCACCCTTCATGTAGCAGTTATTAATAGACCATAAGTGATAATATTTGCATCTGTATAACTCTTAGTCCATATTTAGTACTCGGCAGGACCGGATCTTCTCAGTAATGATAGCCAGAATCAACCCTCCCCCATAAATAAGCATAAGGAAGCGGTTTCTGTACGAAGAGTTATGCATGAGAAAGTAGAGGTGCTTTATTGGCGGTGTTTGTGTATTCTGTATTATGTTATCGGTAGAACCTACATGGTGCGAGCACACGCAAGCTTATGCAAGGATGATACCACCAGCAGTCACTTGAAATGTCAGCCACGGCATGTGCTCGGTCCCAAAACTTAATGCATAAGCTTCATGAAATAAGTATGCTAACCACTAAGTTACTGAAGCTCCAGGTGAAAATATGAGTTAGTCACCAGAAGTGAACTAATAAACAGGTGAAAAAAATAGTCAGTTTAATAACTAAAAAAGACAAACAAACAACAGACACTGAAGATAATACAGAGGTTAAACGGCAGTTTCCCAGAACCACACTGTCCCCATAACTTAGATTAAATTAAATTAGAATAGGTTAGGATTGGTTAAGTATCAATCAATACTGTCGAGAAGAGAGCAATACAGAGCTTAACCCTAGTAAACCTAATCACCCCTAACTTAACCTAGTCTATATCATTGGTGCAGTGTTGTTCCGGATGATTACCAGTTCACATACTAGGGAGTAGCAGGTAAAGTGGAACGCATAATAACAAGAGAATAGGTAAATTAATCTATTTTGGGCATTCTTTTATTAATTCTGCATTTACCATTCATTAATTTTTTTTTTTTTTACCAAGTTAGGTAAAACACTGTACTGCTACGGAAGTCAGGTCAGATACTGTTTTGCTACTGGTTACATGTCATTCAGTACTACCTGTTTCATGGTAGGATCATCGACAAGTAGACCAGCAACCCCATTCAGGACAAAAAACAAGATCCGTCAAAGGGTGGATGAGCTACTTAAGCCCTCGGCCATCTTGCATCTTGCAGGGCGGATGGAGCTCGTTGCCCTTGGTTGACAATCCACCTGGAAGGAAAACTCTGAATCAAACCTGGATAGCCATTGTCAGGGATCCCACGTCCCTCTCTTTAGCCTGCTGGTGAGTCCTCCTCTGACTTGGAGGATTGGGTAGGGTTTGCGTCCCCTCCCTGTAAAAACTTACATTTCGCACGACTTTGGAGGTGGAAAAGGAATCATGGTCAGTGTGTGTTGCCTGACCCTTACGCACTTTTGCCAGGGGTTCCCCCTCTGGTACAAGCCTGACAGGACTCTTTGGGCCCTGTCATGCTGGCACCAATAATGATGGTTGCTGGGTAAAGCCTACGGGACCTCAGCAGCCGGGTAATGGGGGGAAGGCTAGCCTCAGTCCTTTTTCTAACTCGCGTCGATTTGGCGCAAAGGACACACGAACCCGTAGAATCACGTGCGGGTTTAACTTTCGAAAGGCATTTCGAGTGGGGTCCACCCCTATCTGAAAAGGGCATGGTGACCAATGTGACTAGCAACCACCGTGGCATTATATTGCTCAGTGTACCAGACAAGGTTTTTGCTCACATTCTTCCAATGCGCATCTCAGACCATTTGCTAATGTTTCAGGGGCATGAGCAATTCGGATTTGCGCTCAAGATGTCTTCAGTTGACCGCACTGAAGACATGTCTTCAAGTTCTCTGGAACATCACCTTGAGTATTCGACGAGGTGTGCTTGCAGCCTATGTGGATCTCAAGAAGGCGTTTGACTCAGTAAACTGGGAGATACTATGGGAACTCCTGCTACTCTGTGGGATCCCTGCAGAGATAATCTGACTTCTTGCTGGTATGTATTCAAGCAGTGAGAATGCTATTAAGTGTGGAGGAGGAATATCCTACTTCTTCCCAGTCCGTACTAGTGTAAGAGAATGATGTGTCCTATTTGGCGTTGTTTTATGTGTAGAAGGACGGAAATGCGCATTTTCAAGGTATTGGTGTTGTCTCTCTTACTCTGTGGTTGTGTGACATGGACTTGAGGTAGTGCATTGACTCTTTTGGTACTGAGTCTTTGCAGGATCATGATATATCGCTGGTATTACTGGTGTCGGATGCACAAAGATCCCCATGCAGAAAGTTCTCCTTCACTTTATTGCACGTAACCAAGGCATATGTGCATGAAAAGTAGCTGCTGCCAGCGCATTTACAAGAACATTAAAGTCCCCCTTTATGAAACCTAACTATCCGATCGAACTTATCCCGTCCTATCCTAACCTGACTTTTCCTAACATGGGGCTTCGTCCCCAAGAACCCACCCTGATTTCAACCGCCTAGGAGAACTTTCTGCAAAGGGGAACTTTGTGCATAAAACACGGGTGCGTAACGAGCGACTACTCAAGTGAGAGTCGAGGCCTGTTACCCACATAATACGTCAGCGCTAACTCCAGTTATTTGGGAGCGTGGCCCATTTTCCTGAGGTTGATCCTGCCCACAGGGTGACCTCTAAGAGAGTTAACTCAGGGTGGAGGAGACCAAGAGGAAGGCCACGAAACTCATGGCTACAGCAGGGTGATCATTCATGTCGATAGATACTTTGAGGGGGAAGAGTCGTTGCCTAGACCCCGGTGGGTGAGTCGGTGGATGAGTGAGGCTATGCACCGAGCGGCGTTTGCCCCCCTTCCCCCTCCTCCAAGATGATGATATGATACAAGCCCCAACACTCTGAGGAACGTTGTTACTGAAAGCTAAATAGGAAGAGTACAAGAGAGCAAAGGGATACAGTGATGCATACATGGGACAAAAATTATAATACTGAGTCCAATTAAAAACACAGGGGAAACGTTCGCTTTACTTTAACCCATAAGGTCCCAGGGTTCCTGTGTAAGGGATTGTGCTGGAAGGGTAATAAGTGTACTGCCTTCCGCCTATTGGCTCATAGTCGCGAAGCTCATAAGTCCCTACCCCGGGGTTCCCTTCTTTATTATATCTGGAAAACGCCCAGTTCCGTCCTACCCTGGGGATACTGGGCGCAAATGGGTTAAGCAGTAGAAGCACCTTACCAAATCAGCTCTTCTTCCTGATTGTCTGTTATATTTCTCTGACTTTCTGGGTGGCAAATATACGTTCCTTGTTAAATCTGTTTCCCCGTTGTTTTTATCTATGTTCCGCTATGTCAACTCGTTTGATTCGTCAGTGTAATGGCGGAAGGGACTGTCCTAACCCAAGTGTATCTAACCTAGCTTAACTGTACCAAATCATATAACCTAATCTAACCAAACATAAACTTATCTAACCTAACCTAACCAACCCTCCAGTTGGGAAATTTGGGAGCGAAATCCACCTTTGAGTACGGTGAGTAAGCTTCTTCCATTACGCCAGAAACAAACAATTGTAGGTACGGCTTAAGGAACGTGATGATAATAACGGGCGATGGAGGAGGTGGTAACTTTTCAGCAGCAAGAGGGAAATTACCACCGATAAAATAAAGAAATACAGAAACAAACTGAAGGAATATGAACTGAATTGGTGAAGTGTTTCTGCTGCTTAAAGTAAAGCGTTCATTTACAAAAACACAGTAAGAAAACACGATACTCATGAAAAATAAAAATAAACAAACACAGCGGAAAAAGTATTTTTACTTTAATATAGGTTCTTTATTTACCATTCAATATAAGCCCCAAAACTCTGGGGAACACTGACCTTGAAGGCCAAGCAGGGAAGAGTGTATGAGGAAAAAAAAAAGTATCTTAGGGCATAGAAGGGATAGAAGTAATTATCATTACAAGCAAAATAATGAACAAAGTCGTATTGTACAGTGACACATACATGGTATAAAGTTGTTACAGTAATTACCATTACATGTTTTGAGATGAGTAAAGTGATACATAGATACATACATATGCAGAGAGAGGCACGTACGATCACATACATATACGTATATATCTATACATTTAGGTATATATTCACGCATATGTAGCCATAGACATACTGCATGTACAGGATTGGTATGCATGTATAAAGATATTGGTAGGTGTACAGGAGTGCATGCATATACATATGCAACATGCACATGTATATGATATATTCGTATATACATAGAGAGGGAGACGTATACAGTATATACATAAACACCCTAAGTAGACGCATAAACATAGTCACATACACAGGTAGGTAGATATGTAATGCTGTAATTTTGTATGTAATATAAGTATAATATAAGTAATATAAGTATAATGTAAGGGTAATATAAGTTAGTATAAGTATAGTGTAAGTGTAATATAAGTGTAATTACGTTAATTTATGTATGGTGTAAGTGTAGTACTGGACCCTGTTTAAATCGATGCAATGTATGGGAAGTGGACCTTGTAATTCTTTTTTTGGGCTTGATCTTAGTTAAAGGGTAGTAGGGGAGTAATATTATTAACATGTAAGACCGTGTGGAGCAGGTTGGACACGCAAATTCATGTCCGTTTTTGTTAAAGAGGCGAAGAAAGTTGATTCGAGATTAAAATTCGCGATGAGTTGTACTTACACTTGGAATTCAGAATTTTGTAGTTGAGTTTGTGTTTATCATCTTGTTGTACTAAATAATAATGTCTATGAGCTTAGGTAAAGTCTGAGTATTGATTATGGTCATTGTTAGTCGCGAAATTAAAATATTTTTCACTGTCGCTAGATCATGTAGGCAGACAAAGACGACGCCTGGTATTAATTATGTCAACACGTGTGTTTAGGCATCGTTTAAACTGTTAGACCCATGTTACTGCCACAAAATTTAAATCATCATAAGCCATTTTGTCTAAGTAGAGGAGAGTGTAAATTCCTTGTTGCAAGTTCCTTGACGATTGTATAATAAGTTAACTGTAGAATAATAAGTCGAAGCCAGAACCGTCTGTAAGAACATCGCGGGATTCCCTGGACGTCCATGCTGCTAGGCCCTCACTTCGAGCTGGTATTTCATGGAGGAAGGACGTATCTACAGGTCGGTCTAGAGTAAATTCACTGTATTTTCCCCCATACGTCACAATAATTAGTTTTCGTTCTAACTATATATAAGTAAGTTGTCTGATAATGGTCTCCAATTCTTTTATATGACTTCGAGCTGATATTTCATGGAGGAAGGACGTATCCACAGATTGAGGGTGCGGCATCATGTGGTCGGGGTACCGTCTGCGAAAAGTCTCGCAGTCCTAATTGCCAAAGCCCTTACACAGTTCCACTTAGTTTATTTCTTATACATAGTTGATAAGTTGTCGTATGGTCCACTTAGTAAAGCCCTTATTCTTAAAGTGAAATATTCTGGTTAAAAGCGAGTGAGACATGGAGTGTTGTATTTCTCTAATATGCAGGGTATTGCAAGCGCTGTGATATTATATATTAAAATATTCTAGGGCATCTGATAATTTACATAGATATGTTATATTGTGCAAGCCCATGGAAAATAGGGGTGATTATATTAAATATAGAGTGAACCTTGTAACAAGTTGTAAACCTGGGAAATACTACGAGTCCATTTGAGACCGTGGTTTATGTAAGTTTCTCCTGAGTTTGTAATTTTCTTTTTCACATGTGTACCTCGTGTTGAGTTATGAGGTCGAGTTGAGTGTATTCTTAATGTATGTATGTTATGTATCGGGCGAGTAATTCTTCTGTGAGCAGTATAATCAACATCTTGTTGAGTGTAAAGACCAAGGTACTTCATTGGTGGTATTCTCTCGTATAATTACTTTTGTATCGTGATATGTGAGTCAGTTGATTTATAATCTGTGGAGAAGAGAGTATTAATTCTCTCAGATAATCTGGTGGAATCAGAGACTGAAGTAATTCTGTGTTCTAGTTATATATTCTTGTCCGAAGGTTAATTTTATTTTAAGTATATTAAGGATAGTAATATAGTTAATTAAAGTTTTTCGTATGTGTTTGGTCTAAATTCCTCTGGGAAGTTGATTATGAGATCGAGTGGCCCGCAAGGCATGTTACTATCTATAAAATCCACGCACTCATAGTTTATCTCACGCTACCCTGTTTACTGTCCTAGGCCTCATTGTCCCCTCTTTCATTGTACGGGACTAATAACTCTTAAAACTTTTTTTTTTCCTGGCAATCGCTGGGTGGTGGCAGCATACCTAATTTATTCTACTTCTACCTGTTGGTAATTTTTCCTAGTGGTAATCAATTTACGAGGTCTTCTTAAATAATTCTAGGATTTCTTCCTCAGTAGTAATCTGTAAACAGTAAATTTCAATAGTGCTAAAATCTTTTTTCAACACGACACTGGTGGCAACCAGTGGAATTTTCATCCAGAGGGCAATGTAAAATTTTGCGCCCCTACACTAGTGACAAAGCTGTGGAATATTCATTACAAGGGATAGCAAAATCTTGCGCCCCTACACTGCTGGCTAATGCGGTGTGATATTTCAAATTTCTATGATCGCTAAAATTTGCGCCCCTACAGATAGACAAAAACGATATGCATTATAAAATTACCTCTTGATTCAAAATCCCATCACTAGGCCAATACATGCACATAAACCTGATGTGTGCGTGTGTGGACAACACACACACACACACACACACAC
>JAGKTI010004327.1:34388-51335 GCA_018397915.1 Birgus latro
ATTACAATGAAAGGAAGTCGGGGTGAAGGGTGAGAACGTCTGCGGTGGAGGCGGGTGCAGATAGTGGAGACATACTGGGAGAGGTTAAAGAGGGAAAAGCGGGGAATCCGAGGTATGTATAATCCTGCAGTACCTCAAGATGAGAGCCGAGGAGGGTTATGGCTGTGCCTATGAGTAAGGGATAAACAGTTTGGTTTTGGCAGTGTTGATAGTCAACCCAGAGGCAGATGCAGCCTGGTCGAACTTAAGTAGGAGACGTTGAAGAGTGACGGGAGAGGGGGGGGATGGATACAGATATCATCAGTATAGGTTAGGATCAGAGAGGAGTCAGGGATAGGACCTAAAAGACGGAGGAGTCTATTCATGAGAAAATTGAAGAGAAAGGGGCTAAATGCCCCACCCTGAGGTGTGCCAAGATTGAAGGGTCGGTAATCATTAACCGCCCCATAAAACAGAACCCGAGAGTGACGATGAGACAGGTACTTTGCAGCCAACAAAACAGGTGGCCAGTGACACCCAGGTGGGCAAGTTCGTCAAGGATGACGTCACGGTTTGCGACGTCGAATGCAGCTTTGAGGTCAATGAAAGCTGTAGGGGAGGAGGATATGAAGTGAGTGAGTAATTCTGCAAAGCAATGTTGTGTGCTTCGGCCTGGGAGGAAACCAAATTGATGGGGAGAGAGCTGGTCCTGAAGAAGATCGCTGAGCCTTGCTAAAAGAATTCTCTCGAGTACTTTGCAGATGCAGGAAGTTTGGGAATTGGGACGGAAATAAGAGGAATTAGGCTTAGAGATGGGGATGATGATGCTACGGGTCCAGTTTGCAGTGAGACTACCTTCGGAAAGGCTCAGGTTGAACAGTGAGAGTAGGGGATTGCCAGGGACTTGAGCGATGAGTCTCAGTGTGGCCTAGGTGATCCCGTCATCACCCGGGACAGTTGCCGTGCCTTGCAAAAGCGCAGGGGGCAACTCATCACCGGTGATGGGGAGATCATCGAGGGGAGATGGAGTGGAGCGAGCCTCTGCAGTACGTGCTAGTCCGGTATGATCGTAATAAAGGTTTAGTTAGCCACTCGAATTTCATTTTCTGTCGTAAGACTCATCATAGAAAATTATCATTATAAGAGTAACTACTGAATTTTAAAGATCTGCCTATATATGAAGGCAGGCAAGACGAGAGTATTGGGGAGGTTCCGTACTTATGAACCATCTGCAGCATATGTTGTTTATAATACTGCTCGCTCTTCCTTTACCTGCCTTTATACAGATACTAATTACACCACAGCCATACTAGAGCAAATATTAAGCAAAAACACAACAATTTTTGATATGCTAATAGGAAGCTGATGGGGACATGTGTTTATCCTACTAATTTAATTAATATCCTAGACAAACCCAAACCCAGACCTGTACGCAAGACAAGGGTGAAGGGGGTAGATGCGTGAGTGTTTGGGGTTCTTATACTTAGGGGTTATTATAAAGGTGAGGGGAGGGAAGAGTCTTCCCTCTCCATCTTAAATCTTCTGTTGGGTGACTTTTTTTTCTTTTTATAAATACATACTTTAGATGCTTTTACTCATTTTGGGAAACACTGAAATGGAAATATGAGATATCTTCTCTAGGTTGACCTAAGATTAAAAGTTATCAGAAACTTATGCATCATTCACCAGTAAGAACTTCATCATCATCATCATCATCTCGCCTCTTTTTATCACCCACAGGTAAGATAAGGCATGGTTCAGAAAACAAAGTAAAAAAAAAGGCAGAGGGAGAACTAAACAACATGATGCCTATTGAAAATGGGCCATATTCTTATTTGCACACTACTCAAGCCCCCGGAATCCTGACAACCTCACAGGCATAACCATCTGCACAGTCCCTTCATATTTCCTATTGAGTCAGTCCGAAGATGTCAAGTTGAAAAACGGAAGTCACACCCTTGCCATGCACTTCACTTCTCCTTATAAAATTCATCCAACCAGCTCGATCTCCTGTTACTTCCCTAGCGTCCTCGTCCTCTATACTGCAGTCTCACTCATTCATTTGCGATATCTATACACCTTCAGGCTCACTCAGATATACTGATATCACCGTCTTATCCATATCTCTCAGCCATATTGGAGAACGTCTGCCTATCAGAATTCTTTTATTTCCTGAACTGCATCTTTCTGGAACTCGCTTCCTGGGAGTTGTTCCCCCCCCCCCCCACCTCAACCTACAGCTGTTCAAGTCCAACTGTTACAGATATTTTATGAATGAAAGACGCCAGTAATCTGGTGGATGTGTTTTTTTTATTCATTTGTTTTTCCTTCCTCTGTTATTAAAAAAAAAAAAATCTACACATGATCATACCATCCAAGCAAACTCTCAACTCTCTCTCTCTCCTTTTTTTTTTTTTTTTTCCAGAGACTTGCTTACTCTACATTTTTTCCGAGTCACATTATTCTTATCCTGTACACTCTCCGCACTCCATACACATTTCTCAATAACTCTATCCCCACTGCTTTAACTCTGGACCTTCATTTTCATGCTACTTCTGCGTGTGGGTACGAATACTCATTCATGCAATCTTCTTGCTGCAGCTACACTCAGACCTGTTTCTTATCAAGACCTTCAAAGTACCAGTCATATTCCTTCCCTTTCCCACCCTACTTTCCACTTCCTTTGTAGATTTACCTCTCTCTCTTTTGCCACTGCACCTGAGCATTTAAATTCCCTCGCCATTTCATGTCTTTCTCCATTCACCAGAACATAACACTGAGGGTCACCTCTCTCAACAACAATCACTATACTCTTATCTGCAGTTACTTTCAATTCATGAAGCTCTTAATCATCAACAAAACTGCACCATTTCAAAGGCGAAGGTGGCTGTTATGTATATGTAAGCACATCTCTTGCTCTCGTGTTCCTGAACTTGCATCTTCTGAATTCTTTACTCTCTGTCTTCGGTTATCCATTCATTCTCTGACTAAATATATCTGTGATGTTTACTTATCCCCTAATTCTATTGACTAAGCAAAATTCTTCGACTATCTTACTTCTAAGAGGAATCACATCCTATCAATTTCTCCTTTCTCTGAAACCTCTATTCTAGGTGTTTTCAATGTTCACCACCACCTATAGCTCTCCTCTCCTTTCACTGATCCACCTGGTGAGCAAGCCTACATCTTTTCTATCCTTAATGACCTAGAGCACTACCCGTATCCCTGACCGTCTTGGAGAGAGTCCCAACTTACCTGACCTCTTTCATACAACTAATCCTTCTGCTTACAGTGTTAATTTTTTTCTTTCCGTTGGGCTCCTCTGATCACAACCTTATCACCTTAACCTGTCCTATCGCTCCAATAAAGAAAAATAATCTTATTCGTACTAAATGCTCTGGAGTTTCCATCTCAGAGTCTTCCCGCTTCTTATGGTACCCTGCCAAAAACCTTTCTTACAACTTTACCTCATCATCTTTCCCTCCTCTTTTCCACTTTTGTCTCCGTAGCTATTTCTTCTACTGATAAAGCAGAACTCTTCAGCGAAACTTTCTCCTCCAATCCCTCCTTAGACGATTTCGGTGCTGTTCCTCCGTCACTTCCCCACTCTGACTTCCTCATGGCTGACATTAAAATTTCTTCAGCAGATATTATTTTTTTGCCATCACTGGCCTCAGTACTAACAAGGCATATGGGCCCTCCTGTTGTCTTCAAGAACTGTGCTATATGGTTACACCCTGCCTAGGTAAACTCTTTCGCTTTTGTATGTAAACTTGTACCTTTCCTTCTTGCTAGAAGCTCGCTCTCATTCTGCCTGACCCAAAGAAGGGTGACCATTCTCAGCCTTCTGATTGTCGCCCAATAGCTTCAGTATCCCATATTTCAAAAGTTTTTGAGTCTGTTCTTACCAAAAAAGAAACAAAATTAAAACACCTTTTCTATTATAACCTTTCCGATCGTCAGTATGGGTTCCGCCAGGGACGCTCTACTGATGATCTTTTCACCTACCTTTCACACTCCTGGTCATCCTCATTTCGGGACTTTGGCGAAAGCTTTGCCATTGCACTTGACATCTCAAAGGCTTTCGATCGAGTCTGGCATATATCTTTAATTTCAAACTGCCTTCCTACCGTTTCTATCCTTCTGTCTGTGCCTTCGTCTCCAGCTTCCTTTCTGGTCGTTCTAAAGCTGCTGTTGTAGACAGGCACTGTTCCTCACATAGATCTATCAAAAGTAGTGCTCCTCAGGGCTCAGTTCTATCACTAACTCTCTTCCTTCTATTCATCAGTGACCTAAGCTGTGTATGGAGGACGGCTGGGCCTTGATAGCAGGCTGTAAAGCCTATGCCCAGAGTCGGACACATAAAAAAAAAAAAAAAAAAAAAAAAAATCAAACCCTCCCCACTGACATGCTGATGACTCCATCCTTCATCATTCCATTCGCTTCCTGCAGCTTCCATCTCAGTAGTTACTTCAACAAACGAGGGATGAGGCTATAGCACACCTGACGTCTGACTTGGTTAATATCTCTGATCGGGGTTAAAGTAATCCTGTTGATCTTAGCCTGAGGCGTCTCGACGACGTATGGGTACGTCGCAACGTTTTGTAACGGTGACACCCGATGACTTACCCATACGTTATGCAATTACAAGGTCAGTCACTTGCACATTTTTCTAGTTTCACGGGTGATTTTTGGTAGGCATATGTGGGAGACCTTCCTCTACCCACTGTCAAGCGGGGATACTGCCTGGCCCCACCTGACTCCTCCTCCCCCCCTCCTCTCCCCATGCCATTTACTAGGCAATTCACCTGTTAGAAGTGACCTGGCCGGAAAAGACATGTTGCGCCACGGTCTCTCCAATGATGGAATTCACGGTGAAAGTGATTCCCAAGGTGGATAACAAAGGAATAAACAAGCTAGAGGAAGAAACAAAAAGAAGTGATGAGGTGGTAATGTCATAAAGGAAGGTACCATATGTTGATGTGTTTGGTGAATGAACAAAGCTTATATCGCCTATATTATTGCGTGAAAACCAATATACTCTTGTACTGCATAAAAATTCGTACCAAATAAATAAATAAATACGTAATTTTAAGTGGCTTGAATTAGTTAACCCTCCCATAGTTCGTTTTCTTTGAAGCCAGGTACCCTCAGAGAGAATGAAAAGGTAAGGGTGACTCTCACCTGTAGCAACATTTATAAGCTCAAGAGGGCGATTCCTCTATGAATTTTCGATGTTTCTCACCAAAAGGGAGGTTTGAGCCCCCCCAAAAAAATTCCGAAATTGGTCGGGATTGCGTGGGGGTCAGAGGTGGAAAATCGGTTGGGACATGGTGGGTTAATACATCAAAAACTCAGTTCTTACATCTTTCAACCTGACAAAATCTTCCACAGGAGTATCTTCTAGTTTCTAACAATATTCAGTTCAATCCTGCATCTTCTTTAAATACATTTGGGTTTTCATTCTCTCAGGATTTATCTTGGGAATATCATATTACCTCTCCTGTAAAATTTGCTGAGCTGACTCTATACCTTCTTTACCCATGCACAGTTGTTGACTTTATACACGGGTTTTATTTACCCCTGTGTAGAGTAAACTTTCATGTGTGAGGAGGCTCTCAGCATGCAGCTCTTCTCAACAAGGTGAAGTCAAAGGCTTTCGTCTCATTAACTCTCCTCTTTTACTGGCTCTCTTCAACCTCTGTCTCTTCGCAGCACTCTTACATTTTTATCTCTTTTCAATTGATACTTCTATGGTCACTGCTCCTCTGAACTGTCTACTTGCATCTCTTCACCAATATGGCGGGTGCATAGCACCCGTCTAGCAGCAAACTCTCATGCCTTTTTTGTCCAACTTTCTAATGCGCAAGAGGTCAGCTCAGGAATTGTCTCCCTCTGTCTATATTTCCTACTGCATATGGTCTCTAGCCTTTCAAACGTATTATGTCCAGGCATCTCGAAACAAACGGATCTTGTGTTTGACTCTCGTATTTTTTTTTTTTTTTTAAGGGAACGATTTTTCGGGCTCCAGCCCTTTGATTCCTTCTTTCTTGCATAAGAGAGTCTGCAAAGCTCTTGCTTAGTATTAGCAAGCAGCACAGAATCATCCGTATGCATCAAATATGAAATATTCCACCCTTCATCATTCATTACTACCCTTATTTCTCTTTCCATAACTAAAGTTCTGCATCGCTCATAATCCCATTTATATGAGTATTTGATAGACATGGGAACATCACACATCTTTGTCCAACACGTTAAACTACTCGCTTAGACACCTGTCTACCCTTATAAAGGCCATAGTACCATCATGAAAACTGTTTAACAACATTCATCATCTCTCCATCCATACCATACATACGCAAAATATTCCGTAGTCCCTCTATTTTTAACCTGTTGAATGCTTTCTCCAGATCGATAAAGGCCATAAATACTGTATTTTAGACATTTTCAAAAGCTTTCTTAATTATGTCTAATTGCCAAAATTTGATCGGCACATCCTCTACCACTCCTAAAGCCACCCTTTTCATCAGTCACCAGGCCATGTGATATATTGCTTATCTTCTCTCTTAAAATTCTTCCAGATGCCATTCCTGCAACACTCAACAGACTTGTAACGCGGTAATTTTAGCACTCACTTCAGTTACCATTATTTTTGTACAATGACACAATCACAGCTCTCATCAACTCCACTCGAATAATTCCACTCATGTTTTTTTTTTTTTCAACAAACACCTAATTCCACTCTCTCCGCCGCACTTGTTAACGCCCGCCTAGCTTGGTGATAATGTACTTGCCTGCGTTTGTGTGTGTGTGTGTGTGTTTGTGTGTGTGTGTGTGTGTGTGTGTGTGTGTGTGTGTGTGTGTGTGTTACCAAAATATCTCAAAATCAAGAGTTTTTTCTTTTTTTTTATGCAAGGAAGAAGGAACTAAAGGCCATGGGCCCGCATACTGTTCCTTCCAAGAAAAAACAAAAAACAATACGAAAGAGAGCCAAATTCAAGATCCATTCGTTTCGAGATGCCTCGACACACTGCGTTTGAAAGACTGGAGATCATAGGAAGTAGGGAATACAGACAGAGGAAGACAGTTCCAGAGTTGACCAGTTGCATAAATGAAGGACTGGGAGTAACGGTTAACTCTTGCATTAGAGAGTTGGACAGAAAAGGGATGAGAGTTTGTCGCTAGGCGGGTACTACGTTACTACGTGCCCGTCGTAGAGGCGAAGGTAAGCAAGCAGACAGTTCAGAGGAACAGTGACCATTGAAGTAGCGATAGAAGAAAGATAAAGATGCAACAGTGTGGCAAAGAGACAAAGGTTGAAGAGAATCAATAAGAGGAAGAGGGTTAATAAGACGAAAAGCCTTTGACTCCACCCTATTGAGAAGAGCTGCATGTGAGGAGCCTCCCCACACATGAGAGTTGTATTCCATACAGGGGTGAATAAAACCCGTGTACAAGGTCAACAACTGTGCAGGGGTAAAGAAAGTTCGGAGTCGGCTTAGCACATCTAATCTCTTGGGAGCATATTTCACAAGAGATATAATATGTTCTTTCCAAGATAAATCCCGAGAGAAAGAAACCCCAAGCATGTTCAAGGATGATGCAGGAGTGAGCTGGACATTATTAAACATTAGTGGGTAATCCTGAGGAAGATTTTGTCGGGGTGATAAGTGTAAGAACTGAGTCTTTGATGCATTGAAATAACAAGATTATTTTTTTCCCCAATCAGAGATACGAGCCAAGTCAGACATTAGGTGTGCCATAGCCTCATTCCTTGTTTGTTGAAGTAACTGCTGAGATGGACGTTGCGGGAGTACAAATTGTATCCAAATTTTGTGGACAGTATCTCGGGATGTATGGCTTGAACCGATTAGATTTTGGCGAAGTTGCTATGATATGCCTCCGATTGCCAGAGGATTACTGATCTAGTTTTTTAGTGATGGTGGGCGATACGCATTCGTGGGCGAATGCTCTGGTTTTTTATCATCTCCGCATTCACACCATCATCATCCGCTGCCTTCCCGTTTTTCAGTCGCATTACAGGATTCTTTTATTTCTGACTATGTCGCATTTTTCTGGGTCATATTCCTTTGCACACCAACAAATCCAGTCACACTACCACTGCTCTCTTCCCATAGTATTTATTCATCAACCTTTAAAAGTATTCTTTCTATCTGCATCTTACTTCACGCCCATTTCCTAATGGTCTTCATCTTTCATCCACTACACTCTCATATTTGTTAAAATGCTCACATCTACACTTCTGCATTTCTCTACTTAAGAATTTCTTGTGTCTTACTTTCAGTATATTCATTCCTTCCGTTTGAATCCTTTTCCTTTTTCTAATCTCTAAACTACATTAAATATGAATATAATTGCTGAACATGGCGGATAAACTATATTAAATATGAATATAACTGCTGAACATGGCGGATACTTCCACCAGTACCAAAGCCAATGTTGAAGGTGAAGGGCAGTGGAGGGGTAGTGGTCAGTTAATCAAATAACAGTAAATACGTTTAAAATATGGCTATCCGATCTGTTACCAAGGAAGGGCATCCTTTCGACGAACGTAGTAATTATCACCACTTGTACCTCCACGTTAGATCTTCGTAAAAATGTGTGAGGAACTTGAAATCAGTAATGACAAACTCCGACGGTAAACACAGTTAGTCAGAATAACTGTACATAAATGGAGAACACATCGTTTCCACGGTAACTAAAAGCTCTGAGAGCTTCACTACCAACACCTGTGTCAGTGAGCGATAACACATTTTCCGTTTTTTTTTTTTTTTTTTAGATTCGGAGAGATTTTTCGAACCAATAATGTTAGATTCAGCCTTCATGAACTTTTCACTGCAGGAGGTCTCCCATGAGCTAAAAAGAAAAAAAAAATCTCCTGGAAATAATAAGGCTTTATGACGTACGCCATCGTGTTGGGGGATTCTGACTATAAAACCATAAGCCTGTCTAAAACATACAAAGTTTACATGAGTTACAAATACGAGTCAACGCAATATTACTTGAATTAAGCCCTAACGTCATTACTTTCTCCTTATAACTACACTCTTGTCACTGCTTTGCACTGCACATTCTGTTTATTTTCGGCCTAACCTTTACCAAAATACAAAAAAAAAAAAAAAAAAAAAATGAGAAAAAAAGAAAGAAGGAAAGAGGGAGGTGTGACAGTAGGATAGCGTGGAAGCGTGGGAATCTTTATTCCTTTAAAGACTGGCATTGATAAAAGGGCTACTAGGCGTTTCTACCAGCACCCTGTAATGACCTCTCTTGCCATGACACGCCACCCTACCTCACAGAGTCTCAAATCTTATCCATCCACATCGTTCTTGGTCTCCCCCCCCTCTCTCTCTCTCACACACACACACACACGCACTCTCTCTCTCTCTCTCTCTCTCTCTCTCTCTCTCTCTCTCTCTCTCTCTCTCCTTCCATTCACCCCAATCTCCTACAGTTTACTCGTCAACGTTTCCCTCTTCATTCGCTTCATATGGCCGCACTACCTCATACTACTTCCTTCAAGTTAATGGTTCCTTATAGCTCAGGAAGCCATTTACTACAACAATATAACCAAATGAGTGCCTGGTGGTCAAGTGGGTTAGGGCTGTCCAAGCGGGCGTGGCCCATTAGGGTTTGAATCTGAGAGGTGCTGGAGTTTATTGCTCAATGGTATTCAGAGATGAGCCACCTGGTACTCTCGCTTAAATATCGGGACTAATTAAGCTAACCCAGGGCCCCTACGCTCATTGCCTGACAAATAAGAACTGACGCATAAATAAACCGATTTTCCACAACACCGATCTCTACACTATTTTATTATTATTATTATTATTATTATTATTATTATTATTATAACTTAGCAGGGGCGTGGAAGACAGAAATGGTAGATTGATAGTGGAGTAAGGAGAAAAAGTGAGCAGATGGAGGGAGCACTTTAAGGATGTTAAACATAGAGAATGAATGTAATGCGAATATTTGTGGCTGGGGAATGGCTGGGAGAAGGAGGGAGGTGAGAAGGGAGGAAGAAATTATTAAAATGAAGTAGTGGAAGTAATTAAGAAAGTCAAAATGGGGAAAGCCCCAGGATTTGATGGAGTGTGTGGTGAAATGCTGAAGCTTAGGTGAGAGATGGTAGTAGAGTGGATATGGGAGAGCAGATTGGCCTGAGAGGAAGGTAGGGTCCCGGAGGATTGGAAGTAAGGTATAATTATTTCCCTTTACAAAGGAAAAGGGTAAAAGAAGTGTGTGGTAATCACAGGGGCATTTGTCTTCTTAATGCAATATGCAAAGTATATGGTAGGATATTTACTGACAGAGTTAAGGTAAAAACAGAGGAATCAGTTTGAGAAGAACAGGAAGATTTTAGGAAGGGATGGGGTTGCGTAGATCAAATATTCATCCTTAGGTCTTTAGGGGAAAAGTTTCTAGAGAAGGGAAAAAGAGTTGTATGTGGCCTTCAAGGATTTGGAGAAAGCATATGACAGAGTGGATAGACACGGAATGTGGATAATATCAAGAGTATATGGAACAAATGGGAAGCTGTTGAATGCCGTGATGAGTATGTATGAGAGTGCTTAGGCTGCAGTGCGTGAGGATGGTGTACTGAATGAATTTTCCTCTCTGAATTTTGGATAGAAACAGGGATGTGTCATGTCTCCATGGTTGTTCAATCTGTATATTATGGATGGGGTTATAAATGAGATACAAGGTAAGGCAGTGGATGTAAGAGCGGCCCTAATGAGAGAGGGCAGCGCTTGGAAACTTCCTGTTCTGTTGATTGCAGATGATACTGTATTGTTAAGTGAGGACGGAGAGGAGCTGAAAGGCTTAGTGAATGAGTTTGAGAGACTGTGTAAGAACGGACTCTAAAGATGATTGTAAGGAAGAGTAAAGTTACTGTCTTCGAAATAAGTGGTCACTGAATACACAGTAAGGTTGTATGATGAGGAAATGGAAAATGTGAGTGCATTTATGTACTTGGGTAGTGTGATGAGTAAGGATGGAAGTCTGGAGGACAGTGTGCTTGAAAGGGTACAATAGGGAAGAAAGGTTGCTGGTTCTTTGAAAGCATTGATAAGAAATAGGGAAGTGAGAATGGAAGTTAAAAAGTCGCTTTATGACAGAACTGTGATACAAACTCTAACATACCGAAGAGAGGCTTGGACCATATTGGAAGGACACAAGTCAAGAGTGAGAGCAGTGGAAATGAGTTATTTGAGAGAAGCATGTGGAGCTACATGGTAAGACAGAGTGACAAATGAGGAATTGAAGGAGCGTTGTGGTGTGGATGTGGATGTGATAGAAAGAGTTAGGAGAAAGTTTCTCCTAATGCACTGGGGTGGTTTGGCCATGTTGAGAGGATGGAGAGCGAGAGACTAACGAGGGGAGTGTATATAAATGAAGTGGAGGAGGGGAGAGGGAGGAGGGGAGAATGAGGAAGAGGTCGAGGATGAGATGGAGGGATGGAGTGGAGTGGTATATGTGAGAGTGGTGTGTAAGCTAGGGGAAGTGCAGCGAAATGGCGGGGGACAGGGCGACTTGGAGACGATTTGTTTGTAGCCACCCTTTTCGAGATAAAGGTGTCTGGCAAAAGATAGATCACTATTATTGCTATTATTATTATTATTATTATTATTATTATTTTTATTTATTATTATTATTATTATTTTACCATTCCTTTCATCAATACATGTAACCTTGTAACACCACACGTAGTTCTGAGGTAATTTGCTTTAAAATTTCATACTCTTGATTAATGCCCCTCATGCATCGTTCACTTTTCATTACTGTACGTTAATGTCCGAAATCATGTATTATTATCATGCACTTCTTTCATTACCGGCACGCTGAAAACTCTCCACTGCCCTCGGCGCCCTTGTTACTCCGTTTTCTTGCTACACCTTTTCCTTCAGTTCATCCTTGCATGTTACCTTCTTCCTCCCCCCAGTCTCTCTCTCTCTCTCTCTCTCTCTCTCTCTCTCTCTCTCTCTCTCTCTCTCTCTCTCTCTCTCTCTCTCTCTCTCTCTCTTTTCCACAACATTGTCAGTAAATGAAAACTTGCACATTGTCCAATACTGTTCTCTTAAGTTTCATGCCAGAGTTTGTTTCTTTTCTTTTTAACTACCACTGTGCCCTTCACACTCATTTTTTAGAATTCGCTTATCATAAACAACAACAACTACAACAAAAATCTACCAGACTGTTACTTCCACTCCATATCTGCTTTAGCCCTGTATCACTGACAACAGAAGTGCAGACAGCTCCCAGTCGTCCCTAACTCTCTCCAAAACCACTCCCCTACCGAGTGCTCTGCCTCTCATGTCTCGTGTTCTTTCATCCTTATGTACATTTTTGTTTGCTGTGGTCTCTGTCTCACCTGCACATGAAATAAGTTGACTCCAGGTTGAAGCCAGTCTTTTCCTGCAGTTTACCATCCTCCTTTCGGGGATAGGAAGGGAATTTAGGGATGTTTGAATAATCAGACACCAGAGCCACCTGTTCATATTGGTGCTACCACGGGAAGGCGTCCCTTTCCAACACGTCCAAGTCCCTTTCCAAGTGAACAGCAGTAGTGACATAATACTGCCCTGTTTCAAGCCAGCAGCACCTCTAAGTCTGTCACTAAATACACCGTCCACTCTCAGACATGTCTTTGCTCCATCATAAATTTCCTGGATAACGCTGACAAATCTGTACTGCAATTTACATACTCTTAGTACATTCCATAATGCATGTCGGTCTGCTCCATCACATGCCGTAACCAAAATCATAAATACTACACACAACGTTTTGTTCACTTCCAAATGTCTGATCAACACACGCCAATCCTACCTGAAGACACCCTCATCTGTCCACATCACCTTATCTGAAATTCCATTTACATTATCAATCAGCACTCTACTACAATCCTTTCCTACCATACTCATGTATCAGATACTCCTACGGTACCCACAGTTTTTCTATCCCTCTTACCCTTAAAATAAGATACCGTTCAGAGGGGCCTGGACAAATGGGACCCGTTGGGGATGTGAGGCAGAGAAGGTGAGGGAGAGGGAGAGGTTTGAAGGGGAGCGAAGGTGGGAAGCAGGAGAGAGAAGGGAAAGACAAGGGAACACTTAGGGTTAATGAGCGTGGCGCAGGTGCAACGATTAGTGGGTCAACAGGCTGACCATTTCAAAGGGGCAGCCATTCACAAAGTAGTCGAGTGGGCAAGACGAATTCCGTGTGTGTGGGCAGCTTGACTGATCATATTTACCCTGTGATTGCCCAAGGTTGTAGACTGATAGCAAGGCAACATGACAAGATACAAGATATACGATTCTTGACACGAGCACAATGTAGATGATCAAGACGTGTATGGTACTCTGGTGGAGAGACTGTAACGCTGTAAGTTTTACAGTTATGAATACTGACACAGGTTACTGATTGCTAAAGTGACACCAGACTACAAAGGTTATAATAAACAATCTTGGAAGTTAAGGATACTGTTGACATAAGACTGACAGCAATTGTTATATCAACAGTAGAAAATGAAACGTAAGAATTCAGTAAAGCTATATATCAATGACGCGATGTGACTGAACTCGGCTCGTATATAGGCAGTGAGACCGCACTGCAAAAACTAAAACTAATAATACACGGAATTATATACACCGGTGCAAATGACTTCAAACGAGTACCAATAGTAAAACCTCATATTCCATGACCAAAACAAGAGATATTTGAAGTTCATAACACTTACGCTATATGACTGGCCACAACGTTGTACTGGCAGTCAGACCGTGCAGCAGAGTGTGAAGCTAATAACACTGGGAAGACACTGACATGTTCTCATTTCACCGAGTCTGGTGCCATTAGTGATGTCCTCAACACCTGTAGCATTGATAAAGGTCCTCAGTACTGGATATACCTTTTTTTATTGCCTTTATATATTGGTTCTCAAGGTAAAACATAAAGGTTTACCTAGTGCAGAGGTTTTACTTCATCACTACAGGCACTAAGGACATCAATGATGATGCCAGACTTGGTGAAATGGAGTGTAGCAGTGACACCACACTGCGAATATATACAGTCAACAATGCGGAAAAAGGAACTAATGAGACATGACAGCAAGTGAAGAAGTAATTGAAGAGCCAGGTAGACGGGGTGGATCTCAAGTGGGGGAAAAATGGAGTGAACTGCAAAGCGAGATATGGTGGAGAAAGGATTCTTACACGTGAAAGAGTGGTGGTTGATCAAAGCATGACATCAACCACAGTCCCCCTCTTTTTGCCACCGGCGTCGCCATTGATATCTTGTCCTTGTGTCAGCAAGAGGGCAGATGTCCCTTCTTTGGCCCAGGCAAGGGTCGTGAGGCTTCCAGTGCTTGCGGCCGTTACAGAGGGCGGGAGAGTGGTATTTTAACCACCCGACAATGCTGTCGAGGGATGATCTAGTTGCTCTCCAGCACTGCGTTTATACTGAATCTTGGCAGAAACTTACAGATGGCATCAACCATCAAACGACTGTTGGTTCCATGTGGCGCCTTATCAACAAGGTTGTTAAGAAGAAGCCCCCTAGTGTCCTCCACCACAGTCCAGCACAGTACGCACAGGATCTTGTAGACGCCTGGTCTGCACAGTCGCGGACTTGCACCCTTCCTGCACACATACAGGACGCACTCTCCACCAAGAAAAACATTCGTGCACTCCGTCTCACCGCCGCTTTACTGAGGACAGATGATGAGGATGGTATGGCTATAACTGATGATGAATTGCGACGGGCCCTCGCCAGGGGTAGGGTAACGGCTCCAGGTGATGATGGGATCACTTTTTCTGTCCTCCGTGTCCTCCTGAAAGTTCCTGGCAATCCCCTTCTCCAGCTTTTCAACCTTTGCTTCCGTCTGGGATATGTGCCACATGCCTGGACCCACAGTACAATCGTGCCTATTCCTAAACCTGGTACTGATAAATTCCGACCTATTTCTCTCACCTCCTGCTTCAGTAAAGTACTAGAACGCATCCTCCTCACAAGACTCTTGTTTAGGCTGCAGGACAAGCTCTCGCCCCGATTGTACTGTTTTTTACCACAGCGAGGGACACATCACTGCCTAATGGAGCTATACACCCTCCTGTCCCCCACCAGTGTAGTGGCCTTCATTGATTTACAGAGTGCCTTTGATGACGCCAACAGAGACATCATCCTCGACCAGCTGGTGGATTTTGGAGTCAAGGGAAACCTGCTGCGATGGATACGTGGTTACCTAACCAATAGATCCTCTCGTGTTCTTTTTAGGGGCGCATACAGCTCTGCTGAGGATTTTGAGCTTGGTACTCCGCAAGGTGGTGTCCTTAGTCCTTTTTTGTTTAATATCCTTATTCATTATTTACTAACCCTCCTTTCTGACTTCCCTGGAATCACAATTACTTGCTATGCTGATGACATCTGCATTCACTCAAATTCCTCAGCAGATCTGCAACGTTTCCTTCACTGGTTTCACGAGGCGGCTTCCAAATGTGGACTCATTATCTCACCAGAAAAGAGTAGAATCTTCACTTCCCGTCCAGCAAGAACACTACCTGTATTCTCTGTCGGGGATTGTGTTATTCCCCTATGCACGCAGTACCTTTATCTTGGGGCACCGGTACGGATTTCTCCCTCCATTCCTGCAAGACAACGTGTGCATCCGATTGTTCAGGGTCTGCTAACCCGGCTACAGCAGCGCCTAAAACCTCTCAAGTGGCTTACTAATTATGCTGCCGGGGTGTCTATTCCACGATCCATATACATAGCGTTCATTCGATCAGTTGTTGATTATCTCTCCCCTGCTCTTTGTCAACTTTCCAGAACAGTCTTACAACCTCTTGAGAAGTTCCAAAACGCAGTAATGAGACTTATCCTGGGCTGCCCTTGCTCAACCAGAATTGTCAACATGCAACTTGAACTCAACCTACCACCACTTGTTGAGAGAATATACTCCATGGTGACATACTTCAGCGTTAAGTGCCTGCATTATCCTCACCTTTCTCCCCACTACTCTCACATCATTCGGACCTCCCTTGATCCCACTGCACCAAGACCTTTGCTTTGCAGTGGTGGCCGCACTCTGGTTAATACTGTTTGTTCATATGTCCGACAGCTAAACATCAACATACCAGTGCTTACGGAGGAGGTGGACTGTGGCATTCCACCGTGGCAGACCCCTGTTCCTGCTGTCTGATACACTCCGGCCTCCAAGACTTACCTGCCTCAGCTTCAGAAACAGCTAGCTTTGGAGACTATCGCCAGGCTGTCATCTTCCCTCCCTTCGGCCCACCATATCTACACTGATGGCTCCCTGCAGGAGGATGGAAGTGGTGGTTGTGCAGTGTTTTCCCCAAGTCTGGATCCACCTCAAGAGGGCTGGTTGGGCCGTCGACTGCCAACCTCATCGAGCTCTACATATTGCGAACTACATGGACTCCGCGATGCAGTTACTTTATTAGTACGGACGAACAACAGCGGCTTGATCATCTGTGACTCACAGTCGGCCCTCCTTGCCCTCTCCTCTCCCAGGCCTTCATATCAACACATAGTTATGCAGATACTACGTCAATTGGCCACTGCCCGCGATCGTTCGCTGGTGGTGCACTTTCTGTGGATTCCTTCTCATATTGGTCTTGCAGCTAACAACACCGCTGACCTCATTGCAAGGACTGCCTGCGGACTGGATCTGCCTGCTGTGGATGCCACTAATGTCTTCCCCATTTGCTTACAAGCAGATAATACGTAGAGCAGCCCGCTCCCCTATTCTCCACCGTAGAAATGCTGAGAGGACTCACAGTGTGTCTATCCAACATTATGACCACTTTCTACATCGGCCCAATAGATATCGTCGTAGTGGTCTTATGGTTCGTCGACATAACGTGGTGTGTGCCCGCCTCAGACTGGGATACCGACCTGTGTGGCAAGTGGCTGGGGTGGACAACG